>JANBOK010000249.1:0-19302 GCA_027595805.1 Coemansia sp. Benny D160-2 | reverse complement strand
GAGAGGCGGAACTGCCACATCCTTCCTGGCGTTTCTTTTCGTCGGTCAATGCTGACAATGCGACGAGTTTCTATTGCTGTCTGCGTGGCATCATTTTGCATGCCAGACATTTGCGGCTATTCATTTGAATGGAAATATCTTTTCTGCTGTTGTTGATGTTTTTGTTGTTTCTGTTGCTGTTGTTGTTCGCTATCAAACGCAATAGGCCACTTCATGCACAAAAGGCTGGTAAAGACTGCCGCCTCCAAAGTTTAGCTCATCCAATATAATCGGCTTTATCTTTGCCGAGCCTCGTTTTTCTCGCAATATAAAGAAATGGCCTGTTTTGTATTGAAACCAGCCGCCTTGGAAAAATGCATCAGTAAAAACGGTCTGTGGACTGGTTGCTAAATCGTGGTTTGGCCAATGCCAAGCTGACTCGGCATTATGCATTATATTTTTTGCCTAATTCAAGGTCACGGGACACAATTCTTGTTTACAATAAGAATAAATGCTTGGTGATTGGCTGGCTAAAGAACAACTCCATGTCAATAAAACGAAAAGTAAAGAAAAAACAGGCGAAGAAAAAAAGGACACAGGGTAAGAGTGTCTCTAGCTTCTTCTTTTCCCTTTTTGTTTACATTAGGAACATATCCAATTCAAATTCCCCTTCTCCTAGATTTTGCTAATTCGTTCTGCTGTGCTAGCAATCTACCTGCATATATCTTCTCTTGTCTACTCTTACGCTCTACCTTTCTCGTGCTCCAGCAAACTACCTGTATAGCTACCAATATTGCAATACGTGCCATGACAGCCAAAGGGAAAACAAAACCAGACACTGTATCTTCGCTGCGTTCAGTCATTCCTGGCATATTTGATGCCGCGCAGAAAAGCATTGTTGGCCATCGGAAGCACGCGGTTGCTCTCCACAAGCTCCAAACCCAGTGCTACGACCATGACACCGATGAGCTTACCGGCGAGGATGCCTTCAACAAAGAATTCATTCGCAATCTGAACAAAGTGCTGGGCATTAAGAAGCGCGAGCCAAGCGCCGACAAGATTGTCAAGCTGGTGGCAACATTTGTTCAGGTGGGCCACGAAATGGATATCCAAGAACTGTCAAAGAGGAAAGAAAAAGGGAGGAATTCCGATAAAGATGAGGACGATGTCTTTGGCGCTGATACCAGCGCTGACGCAACCGATGGCGACGAGAATGTCGACACTGTGTCTTCACGCTTTGTAGAGCTGTTGATCAGGTATTTGCTTCAAGGATTCTACGCAAAGGAAAAAATGACAAGGCTGCGCTGCTGCCAGATAGTTGCAATGTCCGTCACTAGTCTCGGCGAGATAGATGAAGACCTCTACTTTGAGCTTATCAAAAAGCTAATTGAACGCGTAAGCGACAAGGAATCTTCTATCCGGATGCATGCTGCAATAGCCTTGTCAAAGCTCCAATCGGGCGAGGAAGACGAGGGAGGCGAGGTGGCCGAGGCATTGCTCAATCTTCTTCAAAACGATCCGAACTCTGAGGTCCGTCGTGCCGTGCTTCTGAACGTTGAAAAAAATCCAAGCACTCTTCCATATGTTCTTGAGCGTGCACGCGATGTGGATCCAATCAACCGAAAGTGTCTGTTTCTCAAGGTTATGCCGCCCATTGACTACCATCTCCTCAGCATTGAGGATCGTGAGAGATTGCTAGCAGCAGGCATCAATGACAGAGACGCGAACGTTCGCCGGGCATGCGTTCGCATGATTGGAGAGAGCTGGCTCACTTTTGCCGACCAGAACCTTTTGGAGTTGACATCGTCACTTGATGTTGTTGACAGCCCAGTAGCGAGCAAAGTTATGCAGTCTCTGTTTACCGCATATCCCGAGATTCCCGAAAACCTGGATTTCGATCAAGAGCTTTGGGACAATCTGACGCCCGAAATGGCTTTTATCATTCGTTCAACAATCGAGTTCTTCAACGAGCGCAAGGATGCCGACAAGATTGATAAGCACCTTCCAGATGCGATGAGGCTTGCCCAGATGCTCGAGAGCCTTGGGGCAAAGCTTGAATCCGAGGCAGACGAAGAAGTTTGCCCTGACTACGAGTTTATTATCCATCAACTACTGCTCGTGGCAAAGATGTCCGATTTTCCCGATGAAATTGGTAGGCGCGAGATGCTGACCCTGATGCGCAAGATGATAATGGTTCCTGAGATCCCTGAGAACAACATTGAGGCCATATCAGACATAATCCGTAAGCTCTCTATTGGCGAACAAGACTTTATCCGTATCATGGTTGAGGTTGTGTCCGATGTGCGCGAGCTAGCGCCAGAGCTAAAGAAGAACAGTCCAAAGGAAGTCCGTTTGGAGGCCTTGCTTGTCAGCATCAAATGCCTTATTATAATCAAGTACATTCTACAGCGATGCTTTGACACACTGAGCGAGGGGTCTTCGATGTATGCGCTGCTAACAGAATGCGTGGTGCCTGCTGTTCAGAGCTCAGAGACGGTTCTTCAGGAGTACGGGATAGAATGCCTTGCGCTTTTTTGCTTGCTTGACAAGAACCTGGCTGTGGATAACATTGTGCTTTTTGCACAGGCTGTTAGTCATGGCAGCGGCGAGTTACATAAAAAGGGGCTGGCTGCCATTCTTGACCTTGCCTTTTTATACGGAATCACCGATCTGTCTGCCTCTTTGGGTACCTGTGCCGATTTTGTTGGTCTCATCTACAGAGAGCTTGAAAGCGAGGACATCAAGGTACAGGCAACCGCAGGCGAAGGACTTGCCAAATTGCTATATGCGCATCGTGTGCCCGATCCAGAGGCTGTGCTTGAGGAGCTTCTTGTTCTTTACTTCCACCCTAAAACCAGCGAGAACGACTCACTCAGGCAGTGCCTTACCTACTTCTTCCCTGCATTTAGCTACATGTCCTGTGATAACCAGGCTCTGATGCAACAGATCGCAATTCGTGCAATATGCAGGCTGGCAAAGGTACTTAAACAGCAGCAGATCCAGACTCAGCAGCATCAGAAGAATCCGGGCGATGGTCCAGGCGGTGCAACGCAGGGACAAGCTGCACAGCAAATAGTTGTATGGAGTGACCCGCGTATTTTAGAGGCTATAAGCGCAATGAGCAGCAGCACAAGCATGCCTATTACGACGACCTCATCATCGCGTATTAGTAAATACTCTATGCTTGCGATTGATGCGCTCAAACTGACGTTCACTGAGTCTCCTGGCACACGCAAAGTGCTTGTGCAGCTTTTGAACAAACTGGCGCTTGATGAAAAAACACCTCAAATTCAGCTGCAGCAGATGTTTGTTCTTGTGCGTACACTTTCCCAAAAGGGGCTTATTACCGACATGATAACCCGCAACTCACTTTCTCGCTTTGAAAGTAGCGTGCTAAAGCTCTTGGATATTGGGAGTGCCAGCGACGTCAATCTGGAAGGTTGGCTTGGTGAGCCCGAGATGGCCGGTATATTTGAGTTTGTTTCATCTCTTGAAGATACTCACGACTATAGCAGCGAAGGAACTGAAACCACCGAGGAAAATGTTGACATGCCTGGCGGAAAAGAAGGCAGCACAGCTGAATCAGACTCGGAGCATTCCGAAGTTCACGGCGCTCAGGATTCTTTGCGGACCCCCAAGATAAATTCTGCAATACCGCTACCGACAAGAGTGAAATCCCAAAGTCCACTTAAGAGATCCAGGGACGAGCATATGGAAGAGCTTGCACGTGAGATTGACGAGCTCTTGGACACCGAAGGCGAAGAGGAAGATCAAGGATATATAGACAATGTCTATTGAATATTTGTGTTTAATAAGAAATATTTGAAATAAAAATATTTAATATCATTAGGAGAATTGCAAACACAACGAACGAAGCCTTAGTGCTAACCATTCATCAGTTCTTTGGCATTTTAGTAGCACAATATACCTGTTCTATTTTATTCAAAATTCTCCGTAGTGCGTCGCGTCTCACGAATTGTCCTGACCTAAGCCTTGATCTGAGGGTCCCACGATAGGTTTGAACACCGAGTTCTTTTATATTTTGTAAAGAAGCAAAAGAGGCTGTGGTGTATGCGGCCAGTACTATTTTTTTGCTTTTATCGGTCTAAAACATAGTCTAATGGTCAAAAAGGCAGGCGCTATTTTATGTACTTCACCAAAAACTAGCGTTAAACAGCGGACAGCATATTTATTTTGGACAAAATGCTGCATTTATAGTTGAAGTTGACAACTTTCATGAACTGGTTAATTTTTCTTATCTAAATAATTGGGGGAAAACGGAAATTCTTCGGCGGGTGAATAGGTCTTGAGATGGCATTAGAGTAAGACTGATGAGACAAGGAAAGGGCTAAATTACACACAGTGCATAGATATTTTTCTTGGCATTGTTTTTACACCTTCTTTCTGATCTAGACCAGGGGGTTTTCCTCTCCTTCCCAAGCTGTCTTTCTTTTTTGTGGCAGTCAAAATAAATTTAGCTGTCTTTTCTTGTCAAATCTAGAGCTCTACCCATTTCAACTGTTTCTATTGCAGGGAATTCGTCGATTGTAAAGCGGCCGTCCATTCTTGCTCTCGCTTTTCAACCTTTATTTTACTTTTATTCTCTCGTCATGAGGCGTTCGGTGCTCCAATTTGGCATGCAAAAGAAAGCGCTGCTGCTATCCTCTGGGCTTTTAAGACCAGGTGCCGGTTTGCAGGCCAGACAGCCGACCAAGGGCGCAGAGGCGGCGTTGGCGACAGTTTGCGGCAGAGAATCCAGACCAAAAAGCAAGGGCGTGAGAGACACCTTGGTACCGCACTCGGAGCACCAACGAGGACGGGCAATAATCACAGAGGAGGGTCTGGGCGCAAAAGCAACAAAAGCGCCAGACTTTTTCGTATCGGAAAAAAGAGCAACAGCCTTTTGGGCGAGGCTTGCACGAGTGGACAATATTTATTCCGCTATTTCACCAGACACATCTTTTTCGTCTCTTTCTTCCGGAGCAAAATTATTTTCGTTACACAGTAGAAGGAATCAGTATTTCTTGGCATTTGCATCGGCCCGCAGCCCTAACACAAATCACAAGGCAGTACATAGTACAATAGCAAATTTACTCGCAACTAGGGCGTTTTCAGGTTTGTCGCGCTATAGCAGCAAGTGTTTAGCAAGCAAGATGACTCAGCACCACTTTGTTCCAGTTACGGAAGCAGCAAGCAGCAGCAGGCCATTGTCGCCGGTTTCAGCGACATCGACAGTTTCCTCTGTTGGGTCCACGATGGGAGTGCGTAACATAAGCAGCGGCAGCGGCAGCAGCAGTGAGGGCGGCAGACACAAGAACGACGAGGACGTTGAAAGCAGACTAGAGTCGGGCGAGAGACAGACCGAAGAGGGCAACAGCGAGCCGCAGCAGGGAGAAAAGAAGCCGGGGCGGTTTAAAGTACTGATGCAGCAATATGGACGCGTGGCCATACTGATGTACCTGCTTGTGTCGATGGTGGACCTTAGCATCTGCGTGTGGGGCGTGTGGCTAGGCGGCGACAGCGTGGTGTACACGATAAACTCGTACCTTGGGCAGTACATTCCGCGGCTGCAAAAGGCGGCTCAGCGCATGGAGGAGGGGCAGGGAGGAGGAGCCGATCGATGGGCAACTATATTTGTGGTTGGCTACGCAGTCCACAAGTGTCTGACGCCGCTGCGGCTGGCGGTGACGGCTGCTATACTTCCGTGGTCGGCGCGCACTGCGCAGAGGTGGGGTTTGACCTGGCTGATTCCAAAGTCGGCGCCGCCGGTTAAGCACCACAAGCCAATTTCAAAAGCAACGGATGCCATTCGACGCAAGCTAAAGTAGGAGGCGCACCCCTCTTTGGCACTATTTTCTTTCTGAAGCTTCCTCCTTGTTCTTTCTGAAAGCCCAGCTCACCCGCGCCTAATCAAGAAGACTGCTCTCATCGATCAGCGGATTCGGATCACCGAAGCTTACAAGGCTTAGATGCAGGAAAAAAATTGCTTTTTTCTTTTTTTTTCTGTGGTGATGGGAAAACAAACAAGTAAAAAAGCAAGCAACAGCGCGTGTTTTGGATTTCAGCATCTTTTTTCTCCTCCTTCTCACCCTTCACTCTACTCCTTGTGTCTGTTAGCAAACCATCGTGCCTTTCTTCCACTTTAAAGCAGTAAATACTACTCAAACCAGACCAAGCAGAAACAACAATGTCGTATCTCCAGGCGATCGCCAAGGATGGCAAGACCGACGAGCAGCGGTACGACGAATTCACGGAGTACATGTTTAAGGACGGGGTGATTGAGAAGGCGCTTGAGGCGGAGGACTACGATGGCGAGTATCCAGGCATCATCCAGGAGAAGATAGCGGCAGACATGACGACGGTTGGCATGGCGTACGATCCCAACGACAAGAAGGCATCGGTGGAGCGCCATCGCGCGATGACGCTTCGCAACGGCATCGACGAGGAGGTGCGCGGGCTGTGCAAGTCGCTGGACGGGATGATTTCGTACGAGCTGTCGGAGGAGGACGTCAAGGCAATCAAGGAGCTTGAGCTCAAAGAGGACGAGATCGAGGACAAGATCTTTGTGCGTCCGTTCTGCCTGTACCAGGTCGACGTCAAGCACATGTACAAGAAGGACCTCCAGGCGCTGCCCGAGGATCCGGTGGTGTTTGCAAAGCTGGCTCTGGAGCACGAGATGGACTGCACCTACGAGGACTCGGACGACGAGGACTGGGTTGACGACGGCGAGGATGAGGATGAGGATGAGAGCGATGACGATGAAGATGACGAGTCAAGCGGCTCCGATTTGGACGAAGCGAAGGATGAGGAAAAGGCGGTAGGGGCTGCGGGCTCCAAGGGAAAGGGCAAGGCTGCCGCCGATGAAGATGAAGAGGATGAGGAAGAAGAGCATGAGCATGAGCATGGCGAACACTGCTCACACAGCCACGACATTGTGGACATTGACGAGGAGCTTCCGTTTGATGAGAGCGAGGTCTCGGTCAACGCCGCGTCTGACGGCCTCAAGCTGCTGGGCGAGCACAAGGACAAGGTTGTTGCGATGCTGGAGAAAACCACCGGCCTTTCCATCGACAGCTTCAAGTCCTACCACTTCCCCGGCCGCCACTACATTGTCGCCTGGGTTGGCGACTTTGCCGTCTACGGCATCCGCATCTCCTACCCAATGCTGATTGATGATTCCGATGCTGAGGACGCCAGCGACGATGAAGATGAAGATGAAGATGAAGACTAGATCTATCTTTCATTTAATATAATAATTCCTTAATTTTCTCTATCCCAAAACCCTTCTGCTTTTACTTCTGCATCTAGCCCTGCGTCCTGTCTCTCCACTTGCCATCGTTTTATCTGGTGCGAGGCCGTCGCTTTTGTCAGCAAGTTCATGCCTATTCTCCTTTTTTTGTTTTGTCTTTTGTGCTTTTGGTTTGTTCCACTGTTTGCTAGACAGGAGGTTGAGAATTCATGGATCTGTCAAACAAAGAAAAGGTTGGTTAATGTTGTGACTACTGCTTGCATTCTACACTTTGCGCAAGTGCATCAATCGGCTGAGTCGGTTCTGCCGGGCTTGTTTTTTTTACTCTTTGTTCCTGGCTGTGTAGATTCTGAGTGACGACGAGATCAGATGGGAGTCGCGCAAGCTAGGTGCGATATTCGGTGCTAGCGCCATATTTGTTGCTTCAGTGTTTGGAAAAAAGGCCCTTGGCCTGTCGCCACGGGCAAACTTTATTTCGTCTGTTGGTAAGCATTGTTTTTGACAATCGGAGAATGCTTTTTTAGCTTGGGCCTAGTGATTGTACGATGTTCTGGATCTTCACAAATCATCAGTCAAAGTTCCGCTGCGCCTTCTAACATCCTTATGTGTACCCTTATTTCTTTTTCTGTGTGCTGTAGCCACTGGTGGTCTGTCTGGGTACATGTGGCACGGTTTCACCAGGCAGGCCTACCAGAAAAAGCGTCTCCAGCTTCTGGATGAGCAGCAGCAAGTGCAAAAGTCTTCCAGCAAACCCCAAACCTGAAAGATGCAGCGCTGTTCCATAAATAGACTCAGAACAGCATAGCAGACGCATGCGCGCGCTTTTCTGCATTCTCCGCGTCTATTCTTAACTCCTGCCTTGGTTTCCTGTTTGCACGGTCTAGTGGTTCTATTGTTTTGATTTCTTAATAACCAGAAACCCTAATTTTTAATAATAACATTCGACAGCCCAAATAGCGGACGCAGCCTGCTGTGGTTTGGCTATTCCTATTACTTCACCATGGGTGTGGTCCCAGCAATACAATGGATATAAAACCCACGCCTCTTGGATGGTGAAGCAAAAAAGAGGGAGAAGGCGAGGAAGACAAAAATGAAGCAATTCCATCCCATTGGACCGATGGTCTGCGAATACCAGGCGCAAAATGTAGTCATTTTATATGCGCTAGTATTCCTCCTTTTCTGCACTGTGCCGGCAAGAGAAAAGTACACAAGACGCAGTCCAGACCTTCTTCCACCGCTCGCCTCACTGATTTAATGTCCCAACGATGTAATGCAAAAGCTTAATATATGTTTCTTTCGTCTTGAGCTGTTACCTTTTGTTCACGGTTCAATCAACTCGTGCGTCCATCCATCTCTCCTTGAGGCTTCACTTTCTTTCCAAACATTTTTCCCTAGCCATCTCATTCTCTTAACTCCCACATTAAATGCAATATCCCACCATCTTTTGCTCTCAAGAAAACCACAACAATCACCAGCAATAATCTGACTGTTCAAAAGTCCGTTCCCGTTTTCCTTTCTGTAATTTTTATACTTTGTATCCTAATTGCTTCCTTTCCTTTTCTTTTGCCTTTAGAAAAAGCCATACTATATACCAGCTCTTTGGAATCTGCTTTTACTTCCCGCTCATTATCCGGATATCTCCTCCTTTTTTCTTTTACCTGGTCTGTTTACATTTCGCTTCGCATCAGCTTTGCAGTGTCGAATCCTATTAACTATCTTTTGGTTACACAACTGTTTAAACCGCTACAAAAAACAAATAGCATAGTTAAAGCCTCTTCATTGCGTCTCTCTATCCCCTTTGCGGCTATCGGCTCATACTCAACGCAGATACGCTATTCCGCCTCACTTACCTTCCGTCTCAAGCGTGACTAAAGCGTGGGAGGCAGTGTCGTTTGCCCGCAAATGCGCTTTCGGTTTATAGTGTTTCGGGCACAGCCTAAGCAGGACTCGATTGTCTTTTCCATATACCTTGAGCAAGTGGTGAGTATTTCTTTCCAGTGTACTTTCTCTGACGCATCATTATTATCTATTCATTTACCTCAGTACTAACCAGTCCACATCTTGTTACACACTTACGCCTATTGAACCTTTGTAGACAACTCAGCGCGCGCACACAACAGCCGATGCCATAGACAACAACACCAGCAGAAGCAGTAGCAGCAGCAGCAGCAGCAATAAAAGCCTCAGCCCACTCACATCGCCATTAAGCGACTTTGATATCACCGACTACTACATATCCTCTGTGCCGGTGCCAGTGAGTCGCACAAGTAGCAGAACGCTAGGTCCAGGTAGCAGCCATGGCGGACAGCAAAGCTCTTCCACTTCAGCAGCAGATCAAGTCTCTGGTAAGCCTTCGCGAATCTGTCGAACTATAGACCGCTCATGGGGACAATGTGAATGGCTATATAACAAGATTAAAACAACGTTCCGACTGCAAGTGCTGCCTCCGTTTATGGAGCGCCCATCCGTGAAGCGCGCTTATTCGGACCCGCTCTATGTTGAGCGTTGTCGCGCGCGCATTGAAAGATGGCTCAATCGGTTGGGTTCTCGCGACGATATATCGCAAAGCGTTACGTTTGACCAGTTTATTTCTGAAAAGTTTGGTGACGGCGATCGGAAAACTGGCTCTAAAAGCGCCATCTCCTCGCTTCTTATGACGCTCTTTGGGTCAGGTCCGGTGGGAACCGATCGAGGGTTCAGGATCTATTCGCCTATTGGAGAGATCAGCGAATACGACGAGGACGAGGACGAGCGACGGAGAGAGTATATATCGAGTATGGAGGATTTAGCATGCGGCCTTGCCTCTGCCATTCGGAATATGCATCTGCAGGAAGAATCGCTCGGGAAAGCCATTGTCAAGGCATCGATTGCAATAGCCAAGGCATTCAATGCCGATTCCCTGACTCTGAGAGATCCCACGCAAACACAGCCGCATGCTGTAATTGGCAGCCGCCCTAGCAATGGGTCCGACGTCGACGGCATTACAACGGCCGACTCGAAGGACTCTTATGGCCGCGATAGAGGAGGCATCGACCATCAGCGTCTGCAGGTATCGGTGGCGCTGATGCAAAACTCAACAGAGGCGCACTACTGGGCTACAAAGGAACTGGGTGTGTGGCAGGACGTCAACTTTGTAGACGTTGTCACAGAGTACTGCTGCATGATGGTTGGCTGTGTCAAGGATGTGATGAACCACTCAACACAGACGCTGATGATGTACGAGAAGGCTGTCCAGCGGCACCAACAGGCTGAGTACAAGGCAAATTCATTCCGCATTAAATACCCGAGCGACACTCCTACCGTGAAGAGTGCAAACGAGGTTGAGGCAGAGGCTGAGCGGGAAATGGAGCTGGCTCACCAAGAGTACGTGGATTCATGCGACATGGCGACTCGCGAGTTTGTCAGGTACGAGAGAGAGCGCACACATGGCACGATCAAGGCCCTGGAGAACATGGCTACAGTCGAACTCGAAGCAGCACGTGCACGGCGCGAAGAGCTGCGTGTTCTTCTCCGGCGGATCCGCAGCGTGCAGCTAATAAAGGAGCCGCCGCATGCCCGCACAAACATTGGCCCAATCTTATGGAATGCTGCGGGAGTTTTGGGTCGTCCAAGCAGCAGCAACTACCACAATGCTTTGGCTACACCTGGGTCGTCCATTTCTTCCAATTCCTCTGCAGCTAGCGCACATCGGCACACAAGCAGCATGGGCGACGTGTTTTTGGGAACAAGAGGTGCGGGAAGCGGTCCAAGCTCCAATGACCGCCACCGAGGTGCCCACAGCATTGATACTGTCCGTGGAGCAAGTGTGCACAGAGCACATACTCTTGACAACGCCGATTTTACCGATTGGGCCAGTGATGAACAAGGATCCGGTGCTAAACCTGCAGCTGGTCGTCTCAAGAACCACAGCGTGTTTTCGGAAATCGATGAGGAGTACTTTGACCGTCCGCTTTCAGCATCTGTGGCTGTCTTTTCTTCATCGTCACAGCCAGTGAAGGTTGACACCGGCGCATCTGCAGATGGTACCCAGAAGACCCAGAAATGGGATGGAAGAATATCGACTATGCCCTTTCAAGGGTATGACCCTGAGGTAGACAAGGAGGTGCGGTTAAATATAACGCAGGATCGGCTTTCTGAGCTTGCAGTTGAGGCTGAGATGAAGGCAGAGCTTGTTCGATCGGGCATCCTTGCCCAGAGACAGCTGGCACGCCAAAAGTCTATGCCCGACGCACTGGCCCACAGTCACACCACCACAGACAGCAGAAATGGATGGAGCAGAGATATCGACAGTCAGCGTGGGAATGGTAGTGGGATACACAGAACAAAGACGCTTCCTGACATGAGTGCCTTTTCGGAGCCGCCAGTACTTCCTGCCTTCCAAAAGCAAGCAATGTCGCGGTCTTCAAGAGGCAAAAACAACCAGTCGCTTTCGTTACGACATTCAAGCAGCTACGCTGGTCTGTCAAAGGCCGCAGCCTCCCAGGGGCCTGTGAGCCCGTCGGAATACTTGCAGTACTCGCGTCGAACGCTGTTGCAGCAGTCAACATTGATGTCCGCTAAGCCAACCAAGACTCGGCATGGCAGCTCGCAGGGAATGGGCAGTCGCCCAGGCGGCAGTTCTAGCACTAGATCGTCCTCCGCCAATACACGCCTAGGAAGAGGCGGCGGCAGCTCCAGTAATGGCCCTGCCAACCGCAACAACAACAGCACAGTTCCAGCACTTCAGTATCCTGGCCGCGACTACAAGGGCAAGGCTCGCGCGTACCCGGCATGATTGTCTGTAGGCTGGCTTCTGTTTTTATTGCATAACCACAAAAAATGCTTCGGCAGCACATACAGCACCACATTTATCACATCCTTGCGAGATCGAAAGTAATCATTTCTTTATCTTTTCGCCTTATTATCCTTCTACAAAATGCCCTGTTTAATTTTAATGTATGTTTTTCTATTTGCAAACAACTGGAACTACTTCTTTTTGCTCTTCATAAAGTTGGATTCCTTGATAGTCTTGGATCTCTCCAGACGCTGGCCTTCGCGCTCTGAGAGGCCCTCCTTGGGGACCTCGTCCATAATCGTCCACAGCCAGTCGGGATATTCCTCGTCTTTCAGCGCAACGGGATCCTTGCCGTCCTTGTATATGTTCAGCCCCTTGAGCACTGTTCCGTGAGGCGCCGAAGAGGCTGGTCTGGAAGTTCCTTCCGCGTCTTGCCGCTGCGTGTCGCCGTGTACAATCGCGCTAGTCAGAAAATTCCGGCATTGTTTCGGATTTCCAAGCGCTACCCGTGCTCTGAGAAAACGTGCGAGCATTCCTGTGTGCTTATCCCGACAGCTTTGCTGCTCTTATTGTTCGAATACCGTTCAAAGCAAGTGGGGAAAAGATATTGTTGCAAGTAGAACACTGGTAATAAAAAGTTTGTGGAATTACGGATTATGCTATTCAAGGCAGCAGAATTGAAAAGGAAGAAAGGTGTAAACTTAAAGTGAAATTTTGTGCACTTTGATCATTGAAGGAGCCAGTGAAACGAAAATGAGTTTGATAATCAAGGTTCAGACCGAGCTGATCAAAAGGCAGAAAAATAATGCAACCGAGCCGGATTGAAAGATCATTGCACAGTGATTATTTTTTATCATCAAATGTTATTTCGCTAAAGGCAGAGTGGGATTGCATTCGTCTCTTCTTTCTTTGATTTCGCATTTCCAGTCTGTACGTTTTTAGAAAGCCCTTTTATTTACTAAATTAACAAGAGACGTGCACAAAAATGAGGCTCCATCGGTCGGTTCTCGCAAAGAGCAGCACGCGTGCAATGCCTCGGGATAAAACCCTTCCCAAAGAGAAGCAGCTGAAATTCTGGAAGATCATTAAAGGCGACTCGGTGATGGTTATAACCGGGAAGGACCGCGGCAAGATTGGAGACGTGACTGAGGTGCTGCGTTCAACCAACAAAGTGTATGTCAGAGGCATGAACCTGGTTCACAAATCAGTTCCAAAGTCAAAGGAAACTCCACACGGTAAACTTCAAAAAGAGATGCCCATTCATATCTCCAACGTTAGCTTGGTCGATCCAAGCACGAAAATGCCTACAAAAGTCAAGGTCCGCAGGTTCCGCAATCCGGAAACCGATATCATAGAAATGCGCAGATATTCAACCAGCACTGGCAAGATAATCCCAAAAAACATTGATACCAACTACCAGAAGGATTGGAAAGACGGCCCGATGGATTCTACCCCGGATGTAGTTAATAAAACGTCGTTTGAGTCTGTTCCTGGTGTTCCACCTTTTCCAAGCGATGTCATGCGCGAGATTGCAAACAGATACAAGAAGACGTATTAGACCCCGCTTATTTTTCTATCCTGCCAACACATCTCCCCATATCTATATTTTTCTTGACTATAAATGCCATATACGGAACTCTGTTTACACAAGATGTGGAATATACTCTGCCCGCGGGTACTTGTCTGCCAAATAGGGCCATTGAACTACGAACCGATCTGCCAGCAGATACATTATTTTCCCTGAGAGAGACAGTGTGTGCACCCGAGCAAACGACTCGATATATACGATAGGAATACGCTTGAACCATAAAATCCTGGGCGCAAACGCAGCAACTCCTACAACCACGCAGTTACCAGGGCCATTACAAAGCACAACGTCGGGTTTGTGCAGATACATGATGCGTGCAACATGGTACAGGCATTGGAGCGTAGTCAGTAGCGCTGTGGCCCATGACTGGTTTACAGCGCGACTTCGTGGGACTCGACCAATATAGAATATCTCCTCCTGTCCAACCCGCTCGTGCTCAATCCTTCTAATGCAGTCAACCGATAAAGCATCATCCGTCCCTACTATATACAGTCTTTCGCTATATCGGCTAAAGTCTACGCCGTGCAACAGTCGTGCCATTTCTGCTGTGTGTCCTCCTACACGGATTGAGTTTCAAAAGAAGAGACCCGCTCTTTGCTTAACAAGCACTATGCACGTTGGTTAGTTATTGTATTTAGAATCTCCCACATGAGAACCAGAGACATATGTTCCCATCATTACCAATGCTTCGGCTAGCTCCATGACTTACCAGAGCCCATCACGACACATAGCATCTTGGGATCAGTATTGTTAGCGGCCGACTTTCCCTTTTTCTTCGCGCTGGCGGCTCTTCGTGCCGAGAGAACCCCAGGAAGCACCAAATACAAGCGTAGTGCCAATAGCACACATACCACAAAGGCCAGTAGTACGGCTATGCTTAAAGACATGTTTAGCACACATGCAATAGCGGATGATCTGAATATGTAGCCAGTAATTTGAAAAAGAACAACAAATGCATATGAATAAAGAGAAGTAAAGGAAGAGAAATGGCGACGACCAGATATTTTGAAAGTTATATTATTGCTTATTTTATACCCCCACGTGTATGCAGTAAACATTTTGGGAAAGCATTTGACACTCAACTCGCTGCTCACCTTTGTTTAAATAGTAACGACAATGCGCAAAAAAAGGTAGAGTACGTGTAACAGAAAGAGACAACAATAGTCACGGTCTAGTACCGATGAACGAGACTTTGTAGCATCTAGCAGCAATTGATACGTGGCTACAGCTTCGCTAATTGTCAAAGATAGTAAGATAACCGGGAGCGGCAGGTTCTGAGATATTGGCTTCCTTTAGATGTCTAAGCAGCCCCCGAAATACTTAGTGGCTTACGCGATGATGCTAGAGCGTTTGGAAAAGAACATATGAGGCTAGAGCTGTAACACAGTCTCTTTTCCATGTGCATGATCCCACAACAAGCAGCCAAAGGCTGCCTGCCATATTAATCTCCACATTGGCTGATTATCCACTTGGAATTAGTAATCCTTGGTCTGTTTTCCTCTCGTTCAACTTGCTGTAACCTGTATACATACATTCTATTCTCTGGTTAAAGAAACATTGAGCACCTTATAGTTTAAAGGCGAAATGGTTCCTTCACGCCAAATACTCACCCCAGAGGATCTGGCGCGCTTCAAAGAATCCGATATATGCAAGGAGCTCATGGATTTTATTAACGCGCTCAACGACTCGACCATAGGAATCAAAACAAAGGATGAGATTGAGGACAGCAGCGTCATCCAGAAGCTGCTAGGCTTTCTGGAAAACGTTCAAATGACTAACAAGGACATAAAGCCGCTTGATACAAAAAGCAGATTTGGCAACCCAGCCTATCGCGACTTTTACAAAAAGTGCCAGGAGATGATCCCCGTGTGGCTGGCCGATATTGTGCCTGCGGATAACATGGAGGAGGTCTCAAAGTATGTGCAAGAAAGCTTTGGGAATGGCCGCCGTATAGACTACGGCACGGGCCACGAGCTGAACTTTATTGCGTTCCTCTTGTGTCTGTTCAAGCTGGACATTGTTAAAAAGACCGACTTCAGAGCCCTTGTCATCCACGTATTCTACAAGTACATTGAAGCGATGCGCGGATTGCAGATGAGCTATTGGCTGGAACCTGCTGGTTCGCATGGCGTGTGGGGGCTGGATGACTACCACTTTCTGCCGTTTTTGTTTGGAGCCGGCCAGCTGCGCACGCACAAGTACCTGCGTCCCAAGTCGATCCACAACCCGGAAATCCTCGATGAGTTCTCAAAGGACTACATGTACTTTGAGTGCGTGCGGTTTGTAAATAGCATCAAGACCGGATCCATCCGCTGGCACTCGCCCATGATTGACGACATCAGCGGTGCAAAGTCCTGGGAAAAGGTCAACATCGGGCTGATCAAAATGTTCGAAGCTGAGGTCATTGGGAAGCTGCCAATCATGCAGCACTTTATGTTCGGATCGATTCTGTCCTTTGCTGGCGGAAGCATGTCTGGCGAACTGGCAAAGGAGGCGGAGCACGAAGACCACGACGGGTGCGCTCATCCACACATCTACGCGTTTGGCCAGGAATTCCCCGACTGCTGCGGAATCAAGGTTCCATCGGCTATTGCTGCTGCTCAGGCAGCCAGAGAAAACAGCGCCTCGGGCGACTCGCGCAAGACGTTTGCCCGCCCGATTCCATTTGACTAGCCTTGAACTGTCAGCAACAAAACACTGTGTGGCAGTGGGTGCCAGCTTCTTTTAGTTGGTTAGTTTTGCTTGTTTATTTTTACGGGGAAAAATTGGTGCATACACATGAAAGCACAGGGCCCATTTGCTATGCGCTGAATATAATACGCATAACAGATGATAAAGTAGAAAAAGGATTGATCTGGGCAAGAAAGGTAGCTTACACGAAAAACACACGCGCGTTTGTTTGCGTGAAAGAGCGTTTTATAGTAATGAAAATGGGGTGGTAAGAGTAACTAGCAGCATGCATAGCGCTTGGTCCACTGCTTGGCAACCTTGTCGTGTTCGGCACGGTCGTTGAGCAACTGCTGCGCAATGCTATGGACAAGGGGGTCGTGTGGATTCGGGTCTGTAAGAAGCGAGCAGATTGACAAAAGAACCTTGGATATCGTCAACGCAGGCGACCAGTTGTCCTTGAGAATGTCAAGGCAGATTTGGCCCTGGCTGTTGATGTTGCAGTGATAGATACGCGTGCGGAAGATGATCTTTGGGGGCTTGAACGGATACTCTTGCGGAAAGTGGATGTCCAGGAAAAACACACCGCCTCCATAAGGCGAGTCTGTCGGTCCCACGATCGTTGACACCCACTCGTAGAGATTGTCTCCTTTGGGTCCAGCGCTGCAGTTGCTTGGCGGATCCAGACTGATTTCCGCCAGCTCCTTCTGGATTCTTTTGGCACTGCTGCTCAGCGTACTTGCTGTGCTTCCAGCTTTCTTTTTCTGCTTAGTAGCTGCAACCGGCGGCTTTGGTGTTGGCACTGACGGCGCTGACGATGAGGCTCCCGGCAGCGAGGTGTTTGCATCTGTATTTTGCGATGCATCTGCAGCATCAGAGCCCGTTTGTTGGGCTCCGGTTGGCTCTGAAGAGCCCGCTTGGCGCGTTTCCGCAGCCCCGTCTGCGTCATTGGCACTGCTGCCAGCACTGGCTGTCTCAGTGCTGGCTGTATGCTGCTGATCAGCAGCGGGAGAGGATACAGCCAACAAAGAAGATGCGGAATCAGGAACAGCGACTACCGCCGCGGATGGAGCGCCAGAGCTGCTTGAGGAATGCACATTTTCGGAGGTGGACATTACCGCTGGTGAATGCAGAAGTTTGGTTACTGCAAAAATAGGAAAAGGAAAAGCTGGATACAGTGAAGGAGGCTATACAGAAAAAATGGAAGACACCAGCAAGAAAAAAAAGACAAGCAGCTCGGAGCCTCTAGGCGTTACTAGTCAAGATGGAAAAGGAAAGCAGGCCTAGTTATAATAATGGTCAAAAAAGTTTGCTAACTATTGCAACAAGCAAAGAAAAGAAAAAGAAAAGAAAAGAAAAAAAGTCAAAGTTATAAAGCTTGCGGCGACTCAAGGAAGAAATGAAAAAGACATCAGAAAAAGTGCCCACAAATCCGCTACAATAAAAATAACCCAATCAAGGTCGCACTCACGTGATTTGTTACTTGCCCAATTGGCAGACATTGAAGGCAAGGCGCAGAGCTAAAGCAAGTCGTCATCGTCGTCTACCGGCGGAGCAGGCGGAGCAAGCGGAGCAGCACTGTTGGCAGGCGCGCTTGCGCCGTTGCTCTGAGATGCGGCGGACGGCGCTGGCGTTGTATGGTGGCCACTCGCATGTGCAGAGCTTGAAGCAACCCCTCCTCCAGGAACACGG
Organism: Coemansia sp. Benny D160-2; assembly: GCA_027595805.1. Taxonomy (NCBI): domain Eukaryota; kingdom Fungi; phylum Kickxellomycota; class Kickxellomycetes; order Kickxellales; family Kickxellaceae; genus Coemansia; species Coemansia sp. Benny D160-2. The sequence continues at coordinate 1,353 of JANBOK010000249.1, read as the reverse complement.
ATCCGCGTTGCAAGACGAGAGATTGAGCTGTCGAGAAAAGATACCTTTTGCGAGAGTGCAAGCTGCGTGAGCCTCTGCTGGTCGCCATCGGTGTATGCTTGCAGCATCTGGTCGGCTAGAGCAAACTCGTCAGAGTGCAAAAGCGATACGCTCTGTCCGAATTCGTCCATCTTCTTGTTTGCTGCCACATTGTCGCCAAAGGCAAGGAGAAGCACGATTACAGCTAAACAGCACTTGCTGCCTTCATAGCGGTTGTTGGTCTGGTCACAAACAGAGTATAAGCGCATCTGCACGTCCGCTGCTTCCAAGAGACGGTTCTTTTCAATAAGGTATGTTGTCAGCTTCCTAAATGTCCCCATGCTGAGCCGCAAGCGATCTTCGGTCTCGTATATGCCAAGAGCAGAATCGTATAGCTGGATGGCCTGGTCTGTGTCGACATCTTCGCATATTTTTGCTGCCTTCTCGAGCATCTCGGCAGCTCTATCTGGCGACGATCCCTGTGACCGGAACATGTCGCTGGACTTGCAGTAGTACGTGACTGCTTTGGAATGGTCTTTCAGCTGCTTTTCGGCAATTATTGCCGCGTTCTCGTATCCCTTTGCGGCAAGATACAGGGCATTTATTTTTGTGAATGCGTCGCTGGCCTTTGCGTGGCAGTCGATGGCTTCCTCAAAATGCAGTGCTGTTTTGAACGATACTGCCGCTTTGTCCCAGTATTGCGCGGCAGCGTCCCATTCGGGCTTTGAAAACCAGCTGCTCTTGGATGCCTTTTGCGCGTCCTTCACATACGCGTGCGCAAGCTTTAGGCTTCCCGACTCCATGATTTGGCGTTTAAAACCTGTGGAACCAGTGAAGAACGGATAAATGAATGAAGGCTAGGTAAATTTGGATGGATAAACTGTATAGGAATGCCTTTAATTTGACTATAGACAATTAGCAAGAAAGAAATAAAACGCAGCTATACGCGCACCTGCCCATCCATCTTTTTTAGAATGGTGTAAAGGCGGATAACCATTTCTCCAATAATCAGCAGGGAAAGCTGTTTGTGCTGCAAAGAATATGTTCTAATTTAGTTGACACATACGTCACCATCTGCAGTATCTCGAGGAAGCCTTTGGCTGCCAAGGCCATTGTTGTCTGGGATACCAGCCGGAAATGTTGAAGCTCTCTTAATCAACTGCTGTTCACTACAGACAGCAAGACTTTAGGTTATCTGACCAAATACATGGAGAGCATTAGTTGTGGCTGCAGAGCAAGTGAAGCCTTGATACTTGTCGAATTCTTCCGAGCAGACATTATATTAATGATGGTTATAAACTGCTCTGTGGATTAAGCAAACCAAGTATCTAATGG
>JANBOK010000248.1:0-19316 GCA_027595805.1 Coemansia sp. Benny D160-2 | reverse complement strand
GTTGGGAGTGGATTCCCCGTTCCCGTCCCGACTTCATCATCCCGCCCACAGACTGTCAAGAAAAGCTCTACTTCTTATTTCCGGTCCCTATTTCAGTCGCGGTCAAGCAAGAACAGCAGCACCAATGTCAGCAATATGCACGAGGCAGCTGGAAACAGCGTAGACGCAGAGGCGTTTGGTGGATATAACAGCGGCTCCGTGCGCATCTCCCAGCGTAGCGACAACCATTCGATTATCCCCAATGCAGCGGATCTGGCAGCTGGTGGCGATGGCGACGAGCACGGGCTGCGTATTCCTAATGGAAACATGTACGCGAGCGACTTTGGACTGCTTGTTATGGAGGCGCTAGCAAAATCTGGGGTTCCTACTCCACAGACGCCAGTTGGTCGTACGCTTTTAAACTACACCATTGCGAACCGCAATCCATACCGCATAAATCTTGTTGGTATTGATCCAGCCACCTTTGCCGAGCAGCTCACTCTCCTGGAGCACGAGCTGTTCTCGCGGATAAGTGCAACAGAGTTCTCACTGAAAGGCCGCGTTGGAAACCTGGAGACGATTTTGCACACAATGCAGGGCGCTGTTACAGCTGATTCGCATAACTCGGCATCTGCCTTAGCCGGGGTCCCGCAAACACAACAGGGCCAAGTCAGCGCAAGCAACCCTGTTCCTAATCTGACAGCCATGACCTCGTGGTTCAACCAGGCTACATACTGGACCGTCTTGTCCGTTCTTTCGGAGCCGACTAGTGCTGCACGTGCGCTTGTCATCAAGCAGCTTATCCATGTTGCGCTTCACTGCTTGGCGCGGCGCAACTACTATGGCGCGTTTGAAATTGTCATTGCTCTTGACAACTCGGCTGTGAGGCGGCTGCACGAGACATGGGCGCTTGTGCCAGAGCTGATGAAGGATATTGTGGCTCAAATACTGGAGGTATTGCAATCGCGCATGAACTTCCGTACGTACAGAGAGTCTCTAAAGGCAGCACTGACCGGGGCTTCAGGGCCCGATGAAGAGATATTTAGCCTAATAGCCGAACAACTAAAGATAGCGCGCGCAAAAGACCTAGTTGCTATGTCTACTGCTCATGCCCATCCCAACATGTCAGGCGGCTCTTCTTTCAACAGTTCTTCGAATGGACATTCCCTGAGCAGCTCAGGTAGTGGTTTTGGCCATTTTGTGCATGGCGCCTTCTTTGGCGGCAGCAATGGAGATTATGGAAAGTCGCACTCGCGGAAAAAGTCGAATGCCCCAAGCTCTGTGTCGGTAGCGAAAAACACTGGTCCTCTATTGACGGAGCAGGACTGCGTCTGCATCACTTATGCAATCCACATCCGTGCGGCCTCGTTCATGTACTTTGACCCAAGTGCCACCAATCCTGGAGACGGCGCTGTAAACAAACACGGCAGCTCTGGAAGCTCTATCGGCAGTCATGGCTCGGTTCCTGCATATTCGTCGACAAAGGGCGGGCGTGGAAGTGCTGGACACATGTCTTCGGGAAGCACCAAATCGGGCTCCTCAGCGTTTACCGGATCGACCGTGGTTTCCATCAGCAGCACTGGCAAGAGCACAGCAGAAAACATTGAGCCAAGCGACTCGCGCAATCGCAGAGCTCGCAGCACCTCGAACGGAAGCAGCGGGATGTTTAGCAGCAAAGGCGGCATGGGATCCAATCAAGGCCAGATGGCAGCCAACGGTGTGCCTCTTCCTCTTGTTCCGTTTATCGCCGTGCACATGACCGATCTGTTTCATGCAGACCAGGCGAACGCGTCGTATTCCGAGGAATACCAAAAAATGCGTTCGCGCAACCCAACTGGACCGGAGGGCAGCGCAAACAGCCAGTTTATGCCCCAGCTTCCATCTGACAGACCGTCCAGCCGCAGACAAGTGCGCTGCGACTCGGCTGCGATATCAAACGTTAACCAGGCTCAGTCGCTGCTCAACATGCAAAAGTTCCGCCTTATTACGACAATGTTTCGGGAGCTGCATCTCGCACAACGCACAAAATACCCATACGCCGCCGATGTTACGCTGCAGCAACAAATACACAGCGCAGTCCGCAACCTCAAGGCACAGGTCAACGATATCTACTCTGTGATTGAAGATATTGTCACCGACGATCCGACACTAATTCGTCCAGCTACATCATACTCTTCACCATTCGCACGCACGCGTACAGACTCTTCTGCCTCGCGTACTCCGTCAGAGGGCATATCCGAGAGCATCGACCAGGCACCATACGGATACCCGCTGTATCAGATTCCATCCTTGCAGAAGAGCCAAACGCCCACATCGTTCTTTGACACATCAATTGACTGGGATTTTGCCGATCTGAAGGACAACCAGGAGCTTGAGCAGCGACTTTTCATGCTCAGCAAGTGGATTGAGCCGTCAACTAGCCTCAAGCGCTGAATTGAAATGGGGTGTGACACTTTGTTTTAAAACGCCTTTACCTTTCAAGATATAACATCTAGCTCCTTGTCTTTCTTTGTCCGTTTTTTCTTACTCTAGAAATGTACACCATCAACCGCATTGTTTTACATGATCTGTGTTTATTTGTTGCCGCCTTTTCAAACATGGTGCGGGGTTGTGGTAAGAAGCTCGATGGCTTTGTCTATAGGAAGGATAAGAAGACTGCGCAGATACCACCACGCAGCAGCAAAGACAACGCCCAGACAGACGCCAGCAAGCACCTGGCTCATAGAATGGTGTCCATTGAGTGCCCGGGACAATGCTGCTAATAGACCGACCGCAGAGACCAAAACGACAACAATAGCTTGGGATATACGCTTACTTGTGGCTGGCGACCCGTCTCTCCGCACATGGCCGTTTTCGTCCGCAAGACCGCCACCAAGCACGATATAGGATATAGAAACGCTGTAGTAGGTCATAGTGGCAGAATGCGTTGATGGCATGCCGTAGGATTCCTTCTGAGACGACCGAACCGACGATGGTCGCTGCTGTCGGATAAGGACCTTGAGGATCTTGGCAGCAAATACGCAGGCGCACGCTCCGGCAATAAAGTATACCACAAGTGCATTGCGGTAGTGCGTCAAGGCGACTGCGGTTGCGGATACTGTCCATTCGCGAGTCTACATGCGTTGCTGTATTTGTTTTTTTTTACCCAAGTTCAACAGAGGAGAGAAGATAGAGATAGAAGGACATGCTGATATGTTAGCCAACTGCTGTTGTATTTGTTTCCTTAATCTTGCAAAGAAAGCGTCTTGGTATTGTTGCATGCTGGATGGTGTGACATACAAAGTCAAAGACCCGCAAAATCGCCGTCCATTTCTCCGGCGGATTCGCGGTTTCCTTCTTCTCTTTCATATTTCGTGCGCTGGGCGTATAGTACAGTCGACGGAGACAAGCGAGAATACAAAAACAACTGAATATCGTATGGACAAACAAACATGTCTATCTTCCTGGCAACACCAGCAAGAATAGTAAGTAAAATCAGCACATTTACACAAAGACTAGTTATGGGTTGCAGCTCCAGACCGTCTCTAACGGCAAGATAAAGTGCTAGAAAGGTGCAACATACACACAGTCAGAACACACGTAGTGGCAATGCTAGGAATGTATGGCAAATGGAACTGCGGAGTAGAAATAAGGAGTGCCGCTATTAAAGAAGAAAAACTACACAACAGACGATGGAAACCCACTATAATCAAACATGTTTTCAACCTTTTGACCATCAGTCGTAAATGTCAGTTTCATGCGAAGTCGGAGAGCGGACTTTGAAGGGTTTGCTACTTTGACTTGCTGCGTGACCGTGGATCCGGAGCTCACATGCTGACCCGAGGGCGGCTGGATCTGCAGCATCTGCGATTTCGGCACAGCCACCAGAAAGTTGAGATCCGAAATGGCCATTTCGCTGTTGTTGTAGAATGTCGCTAGTATATCTACCACCGTTGGGGCCTTTTGTTTCTTGGATGGCGTCAGTGTTATACGTAGTCCGTTGCTATTATAGACCTCGTACTCCTTGTCCAAATCAGCCGAAGAGAAGTTTGCCGCTGCCTCTGACCCGGGCAAGGTGCTTGCAGCTGGCGAAATAGATGCGGCGCCAAACAGATCGGCCAGCGCATTAGCCGGCGTCGAGGACGGCTGAGCTGCGTGCTGCTGCGTTTGGGCAGGCGACTGCGGCGACCCTGGGGCTGCTGCTGCAGAGGGCGCATCGTCCATCAGGTTCAGGAGATCAGACATCACCAACTGCTTGTTTGTTTCAGCCGCTCTCCGGGCCTCAGCCTCGGCAGAAGCAGCAGTGTCGCCAATAAGGTCAGCGGGCTGGATAGCCGGGCGCCTGATGACGGTCAGCGCCTTCATGCGCATCGCTGTTGGGTTCAGCACATACTCCTCGTAGGGCACATCGTTGTATTCGGGAGCAGGCATCCGCTCAACTACGCCAGCGCGCACACTCTCGAGCTCCTTGCTAAGAAGCTTGTCAAACTCCGTTGCGCGGGACTGCAGCTCGCAGTCCATCGAGCTCTCGTACCGCGAAAGGATCGAACGGATATCGGACACGATTGATGGCTGATTGGCAAACCTTCCAGGCAACTTGACCAGAGCAGTGAGTGCGAGACTCTTGTTTGTTGTCGAGACAATGCGTGCCTTTAGGATCTTATCCAAAAGAGATACAATGGCCAAAGGCTCAGGAGTGGCCTCGGGCAGCTCCTCATCGACTGCGATCATTGCAGCCGACTGAGAGTTGCTTTGCAACATGTCATCGGCAATCACAGTGCTCTTGTCTGGTATTGGCTTGCCAAGCGCGCCAAGAATATCCAGATCATCGGCATCGAGCCCGGCGCTTGAATCCCTTGTCGGCGTGCTAGAGACCTCAGGCTCCGCACGCAGCTGCTCTGAGCCAGCAACCAGAAGATCTGCGTACTCGCCAACAATCCACACGCCAGCAAAGACCATCTTGTCTTGAGAGATGTCGCGCTCCAGCAGAGCAAAGCAGTTGCGCACTACGCGGCGCTGCATGGTTTCGTCAGCCTCAAGAGCAATGGAGCGAATGAACTTGAACATGTCGCGCATATTGACATAGTTGCCTCCCATGCTAAGCACCCGGAGCATCCGCTCAACGCGCCACTCAAGCGAGTCTCCAAAAAGCGTAATGGCTGCACACAGACGGTAGACCATGGACGATCTGAACTCCATATCGGCAACAGGCAAGACGCGAAGAATGTCGGTAACCATGGGCTTGACGTTCTGGGCGTTGATCAGCGCAAAGCTAAGATCCAGCGCCCGGCGCCGAATGCTAATGTCGCTGTCGCGCATGCACTGCACAACCGTTGCGCGGTGCCTTTGGACCGATGGCGCCTCGGTGATGACAGCAGCAGACAGCGTGGCTAGAGCAACATACCGCACATTGTTGTCCTTGTACGACAGGAACTGGCCAAGAAGATTAATGGCGAGCACTCGCAGCGGCTGCTCGGACGGGATCGCAAGCGCAGTAACCGCGCACTCGTAGATAATCGCCGCGCCTGCGTTTTTGTACCAGTCGGTTCTCGATGCAACATGCGTCAGCACATCGTTAAGCCCGTCTGCTGCCTCCTGCAGACCGCGTGCAACCACTCGCATAAGACGCAGGATGGCCACTTGCAAGAACGGGTCGCTGAAGCTCGACACCTCGTACTCGCTGGACGACTCGAAATTGAGCAGCACCCGCAGCTGGCGCACAAGAACAGGCACGAGTCTGCGCCCCTCATCAAGCGCCTCCTGGCTGTGGTTGCACAGCTCGGTAAGCAGCGCAACGGCAGCCAGCTGCACGCCGTGGTGCTTGTTGCCAACCAGTGCGCTGGCACGCTCCAAAAACGGCAAGCACAGCTCTGGATCGCGACGCACGACGCGCACAGCAGCAAGCGCCGCCTTCTTGCGGATGTACGACCTCGACGAGTCCATCAGCCGCTGCACCTCGTCCATAAGATCATTGGCAACCTCGGTCGACGCTACGCACGACAGCGTCGTCAGAGCGAGCCCAACAATATAGTCATCGGGGTTGTTCATATCGCTTTTCAGAGAGTTTGTCAGAAGCGTCAGGATCTCCTGCTTCTCGTCGAGGAACAGCGTGGCGCCAAGGTATCCCACACGCTTGTCTGAGAACCGGGGGCTGGCAGCAAGCTTGAGACACTCGAGCTGCCCGAACTGCACTGGAAAGCCGAGCAAGTAGATGTAGAGGAGCTTTTGCACATTCACGTACCGCGCATCCTGTGAGTTGTTCTCCTTGAAGGATGTGCGGATGGCTGCTGATTCCCGGCGAATGACATTGCGCTCATCTGCCGCTGTCTTGCACACCCTCACAGCGCGAATCAGATCCTTCAGGCGGAAAAACGACATGTGTATCTGTGCTTGTGCTCTGTGTAATGTGCACGGACGGTGTCTCGCTTGTTCGCGGGCTTCTGGCGGAACCGCAAGGCTAGATTTGGATGTAGATTGATAGATGTGAGTTAACAAAAGGAAAAAGTGAAAAAAGAAGTGAAAAGCTGAGCAATGAGCAGTGCAAGGGGGCGAGGCATGTCAAGCGCTTGCTGGCTCTTTTCCAGCATTTAGCCAGCTGTCTGGAAGATGTTGTCTGGCAGTTTCGCTCACAACGCTTGGCAAGACCCGTGTGATCTGATCCGCCGAAAGCAATGATTGAGTGATTGTCGTTACCCCCCCCCTCAGAGACAGGTGCCGATTTTGGAGGTGTGCAAAAGATTGGCGTGGGCGATTCAGGTCGGATCGGCCTCCTTCGTTCTTCACGCTCTGCATTTTGACGCGTGCCAGGAGCCCTGGCGCGTTTTGAAATGTGGTGCGCCCATCGCACAGAAGCGGGACCAGAGCGAACAAAAAAGACGGGAATTGATGCCAATCAGCCACTGTAGCTTCCTTAGTGCGTAGATTCACATTTTCTTAAGCCAGGACGTCTTCTTCTGTCCGCAGATAAAGAAGCAGAGCACCAAACGCGATTCAAGCGCGATTTTACTCCATTTTTGCTCCCCCAAGAATAAAGGTGCTGACCGGTACGTGATTGGACTCGCCTCTCCTCTGTCCCTCGTGTTTGGATTCTAAAGAAATCATCGCCTTGGAATAGAATAAAAAAAGGTAACGCGTGTGCTTTTTTCCCCCTTCTTTTCAAGCTTTCGCTTTTATATTTTATATCTCTTGCTTCAATTATACTGCCTCGTAGTTTTTATTTTTATTGTACCTCTTCTGTTTACGGTTGGAATCCCCTCGTCCCTCTTTTTTTTTTCCTCCTCCTTTCAACCCTTCCTCATTTTTTTATCCTCCTCTGTACTTGCTAGGAATCCTCCCCCTTCTCTCATTTATTTCCTCACTCTCCCTCATCCCTTGTCTGCTTGTCCGAAAGCTGTTTCTTGGCCCGTGTTCCATTCTTATAGATAAGTTTTGTCCAGAGACAGCCGTTTTTAGCTAGGATGGAGTCGTCTCCATACGCATCGCCAGCAAGCGCTGGAGGGCCTGTACATAGCACCGCATCAGAAAGAGGCGAGCGACCACGGCAGCAGCAGGAGCAACATCAGCAGGAGTTCCCAGCACAGCAGACTGGACACAACGCTGTGCCAGTGCCCCAGCACATGGCAAGCGTCCCGAGAACGCCCCAGGCCCAGACGCGGATACGGCCACCGGCAAGCGCCCCGCAAGCACGATGCAGCAGAACGCACTTTCTTCTGGCAAGCCCAGAGGCTGCCCGGCGGAGCAAGGAGTCGCTTGAGACATTCAAGGTAGCGCGCACGCTCAAGGAGGGGCTTCTGCGGCTGAAGGCACGTGCTGACTCGCATTCGACAACACCCAGCGCCAGCATGGCTGCCTGGCGGCGACCAATGCGCACGTTCTCCGCCACCACCACATCATCATCATTGTCAACGGCAGCAGCAGCAGCAGCAGCAGCAGCCGGGGCAGTAGCGCCGGGGAGAAACAATGGCGGTGTGTATGTGGGCAGCACAACGTTGCGAAGACCTCTGCTCCGCCACCATTCGGAGATACCCAGACGCACATTGACGGACTCGCCAGACCGCAACCACTTCCGGCTGCCGAGCGCGGCGTCTCCATCTGCGTTGCTGCAGGGCGTCGGATCCCCGAAGTCGCACCCTGCACCCCCGCACCATGCCCACCCGAGTCCCCAGCGCCGACTGGTTGGCCGCACCACCAGCGATGGGCTTCTCCTGTCGTCTGCCTCCACCAACGCGAGGCCGCCGCCATACTACGGCCGTCACGACAAGAACGCACGGACACCCGATGCGTTGGCCAGCCATGCGATAGCGAGAGAACCTTCGTGTTCCGCCGGTCAGAGCCCAATGCGGACAGCCGCCGCGTTGACCAGAACTGCAAGCGGCACAGCGGGCATGCCGAACCGCCCGACGACCCCGGCCGACGAGGGCAGCCAGCATTCGGAGGTGGCTGAGGCGGCCGAGGCAATGATCCTGTTCATGAAGTCCGAGACATCCAGCCAGAACGACCATCTCTCCACATCGTCCTTCTCTCCGCCGCATCCGAACCGCCAGAGCCCAGCCGTGTCGCCCGCGATTCCCGCAATCCCAGCCCCCGTCGGGTCTGCTGCCCACCGCGATGCCCTGGGCGGCTGCGACGGCGCTGTCTCTGTGCTGGAGCACCCTACCACCGCTGCGCTACTGGGTGGCGCCGCGCAATCCAGTGCCAAGCGGTCCCGGTCCGTCTCCCAGACCCCCAGCTGCGGCGGCGATCTCTCCTTGTACAAGCGCGTCCACGTTGACAACTGATCTGTCCGTGTGGAGTGAACCTTGCGGTTCTCCCCCCTTTTTTCTTGCTTCTGTGTAATAAATTCCTTACTTATTTGTAAGAATGGAATGTCACGTGCTGTTTTTAGGATAATCCCAAAAACAACGCATCGAAAATGTGCGGCATATATATCCAAACAATATCTTGCGCGAGCCGGCCGACCGCCAAGCGCAGCCTAGGCAGATAATAAACCTCATCTCCCCCTACTCAGCAATCCTTATCACATAATATACATTTTCAAGAGCGCGCAGTCGGACAGACGCATATATACAGACCGGATGGATGCATCGTCACGGGTGGTGGAGGACATTGGCCTGGCGCTGGCCGACTTTGTCAGCAACCTAGAGAACGTGCCATCGGAGGTGCGGCACCTGTTTTCGGAGATCACTGACCTGGACGAGCAGTACGAGGGGTCGCTCAGCCGGGCAGCGCAGAGCGAGCGGATGCTGCAGAAGGAGCTCAAGGACCAGGCGAGCCGGGAGCAGGCGGGCGAGCGGGAGGAGGAGCTGGTCAGGCTGATCGACCAGGAGCACGCGGCTGCCAAGTCGCTGTGCCACGAGAAGATGCGCCTGGCAAGGAAGGCGCTGACCATAGTCCAGCGGCACCTGGCGAAGCTGGACGCGGAGATCAGGCACTTTGACAAGACGCCGTTTGACCAGAAGGGCGCGGCGTACCAGGGCCAGGGGCTTCTTCGCATCGGAACCGTCGGCGGCGGCGGCGGCGGCGCTGGCGGGGCGGGGCTTGGCGACCGCTACGGGGCCGGCAACTCCCCCCTGTCGCTTGGAACCGTGGGCCTTCAGAACGGGGAGCTCGCGTCGTCGTCGTTCAGACTGCCAACACCAAAGCGCTTCAACGACCCCATGGCCTCCTCGCTGGGCCTCGATGACGGCGAGGTCCCTGCGTCCACCGCCCTCTACACGCCGTCACGTGCTCCCAAGCGCCGCCACAACCACCAGGGCGCCGCCGGGCGCTCGTCGCTGGGCCCGCCCGGCGGAATGGGCAACCGGCCCCTGGCGGACCAGCGCCACAAGAAGCAGCTCAAGCTGGCCAGCTCCGTCTTATCCCTGGACGGAATCGAGGTCGATGGCGGCGGCAATGGCGGCGGCATCGAGGAGTCCGACGACCAGCTGTACTGCTTCTGCCAGCAGGTGTCCTACGGCGACATGGTTGCCTGCGATGGCCCTGACTGCAGACACGAGTGGTTCCACTGGGAATGCGTTGGCCTCACGTCGCCGCCAAAGGGCGCCTGGTATTGCAGCGAGTGCTTGGCAAAGCTTTTGGAAGAAGACGAAGACTAGGCTCTTTTCTCTCTCACTCACTTTGTCAGTAATGTATTCTACACGTTTGTAAGTATGCTCCCAGCACAAAAGTCAACTTCTTTTTTTAGCATGTTGCGCTATCCAGGTTCTTCAAAAAAAAAAAAGATTGTGTACATTGAAACTCTTCATTTTCCTCCTCGTTCACAACAAACGAATCTAAAAAAACGTGGTGGGAGAAACAGCCTTCATCCTCTCTCATCGGGTCAAACTGCCTCCTGTTCTGAGCATGGGATAATCTGGACGCGCTTTTCTTAGGCGCTCTGCAGAAGCGCGTTGAGGAACTCCGATGGCACAGCCGGCGCCAGCTCAATATGAGCGGCGGATCCTGCCTGGCTGCTGCGCCTATCGCGAGAGGCGGCGGCGTTTCCGTCCGGCGCAGTCCCAGCAGGATCTTGCACCGACTGCGAGTTGGTTTTGCCAGAATGGTAGGCAACCGTCTCGTTGCTCCAGTCACGGTTATGCGAACGGAGATCGGTGCAGGTCTTCCCCTCCGAAGCAGCAGCGGCAGTAGCGGCGCCATTGGCATTACGGTTCTGCCACCACGCCAGCCACTCGCGGCTGGTAGGGACAGCAAACGGCAGCATCTCCGAAGAGTCCAAGAGCTCGCTCATCTCCTCAGGCAGGCACTTCTTGCCCTTTGGTCCGCGCAGACTTGCTGTCAGGATCGAGTCGTCGTCTCCCCATCCCGAGCTGTGCGTGGCAGGCGCTGTGTTTGGCGGCAGCGACATGTGCTTCTGCCGCTGCTGCTGCTGCTGCGCATGGTAGTCAATACCGTCGTACCCATCGCCGTTGCCGCTGTTGCCAGCGCTTGTGCCAACCGTGCTATTGGCAACCGTGGGCGATATCTCCACGTCTGCGTCCAGCGAGTCGATCGTTGTGCGCGAGCGCTGGCGGCTGACTATCGACGAGGTCTCGCTGATGGGCTCTAGGTTCTCGCTGAGCCGCGAGTGCGTGCTGCTAGTCCTGCCGCCGCTGTGGCTCTGTCCGGTTGGCGAAGGCCCGCCCCCGGCGTTGCCCGGGAACAAGGTGCGCACAGAGGGCTTTGCACTGGCGCTGGTTCCGGGCCGCGCAAGAGGCAAGAGCAGTCCGCGTCTGCCTGAGCGAGTTCCAGCACGGCCACGGGTGCTTCCAATCGTCCCCGAAGCGCCTGAAATGGCAATCACGCCCGAGGACTGCGACTGCAAAGGAGGGCTGGGCCCGCCAGAGCTTTCGGCTGAAAGCCGGGCAATGGGAATCGGCTGGCTGCTCTCATGGGATGAATTCCAGTCGGACCCCTGGCCTGCCGTCGATGCGCCTGTGCTGTCGTTAACTGTGGCTGCAATGCGAAGCAGACCTCCGACAGACGCGCCTCTCGAGCAAGAGCTCGTCATGTCAAACGATAGCAGGCTAGGACGCCCATCCAGTGTTCTGCGCTCGGTGAAAACAGACGCCGTGCTGCGTCTCGACGCCCTTTCTATGCTCTGCTTTTCCTTTTCTGCGCGCTGGCTTTCGCGGATCTCCTTGGCCACGGATCCCAGGTACTCGACCACCTCCGGAGCAACGCGCTCCTCCTGGACCTCGTAGCGGTAGTTTGCTACAGCCGTTTCCTGCTGCAGTATGTTTAGGCTCTGCATCTTTGCAGTGGTCTCAAAATACTCGCTTAGCTCTGGAAGATGCGTCAGGCACTGGAGCAGCTCTAGAAGCTCAACGACTGGGCCAAAGTAGGTCTTGTAAAGCAGCGTCTCAACCGATTTAGCATTGCTAGCGCTGGTCGAATTTGGCGAGACGGACTGTTGGTTCGCCGCAGACGGCACTCGGAGGCGGCTCGAGTTAGCGCACACCCAATCGCTAAGCTGCGTAAGATTCATACGGATCTGCATCGCACGCGAACGCGAACAAAAGTCGCGCGTGGTCAACACGCGGTTGAAGGTTTCGCTGCCGAGATAGCAGAATATCTGGCGCATAATGCTCCACACAATCTGCGGATGGGTCTCGCACAGCTCCAAGAGGCCCAGCAGTCTGTCAAGCATGTACGTAATTGTTCGAGGCGACGGCGCAGTGACGAGTCTCGAAATCGAAGTCGACTGCCGGCGCCCCTCCTGGCTGAGCTTCCCCGAGACAAACGTATCCCCCGATGACGGGCGCTTGGCTGACGATGACTTGCGATGCGTGTTTTCGACAGAGTCGCTCAAAGCCCCCTTCTTCGACTCTTGCACCGGCGCCAGCCCCTGGACTAGCTGCTCTACGCAAAGAATCCAGGCGGGAGGCTCCCCACCGGCTGTTGACGGCCCGTTGTCTGCTTGTTTGGGTCCCGAAACGCCTCCCAGAATGCTGCTTCTGCGAGGGCGGCCACCGCCTCTCTGCAAAACAGTCTGCGAGCGACGCAACGGTCTCCCATCCGCGCTCTTTCTGTTCGCATCCGCCTGATTGCCAAAGAAGAACATGCTGAGTCTCTGCGACTTTTCCACCTCAAACTTGACGTCGGCAAAGAGCTCGGGCATCGAGTCGTGTGCAAGCAGCGACGCATCAATCAGCGGCTCCATCTCGGCCTCTATGGCGCGAACAAGGAGCGAGTATGCGTCTTGAATGCATTCCGACATGCGTCCCTGCGCATCGCTGGTTGTCTGCACAAGCGTTGCATCGCGCTTGAAGAAATAAATAAGCGTTTGTATGTTTGAGATCCAAAACGCTAGGGCAACCGGGTCGGCTTTGTGGGTCTGCACCTCGTGGATAATCGACGCTATCGAATCTGCAAGAAAGGAGCCAAGAAAGTCGGGCGTGCCCAGATGGTGGGCAAAGCGGGCTGCCAGGAATATCATGCTGGCAGGCACAAACTTGTATTCAGCGTGCGCATTGATGTGGATCCAGCGCTCCGGCTGGATGTCTTTCACCACGGAATGTAGAAACTGGGGGACTGCTGCTGGCGAAATCACAAACATCTGGTCGAGATGCAGTGTGTCCCAATCAAAGGCATGTGGCTCCTTTGTGTGGTCGTCGTCGTCGTCGTCGTCATCATCTTCCTCGCCAGCATTGCGATTGTCGAGTTTTCTGCGATTGTTGCCATACCCGCTATTGTCATTATAGCCATCATAGTCGGCCTTTGCAGCCGTGTTATCTTCAGCAGAACCGTACATACTATCGCGATTGGTGCTGTTGGAAAAGTGCCCAGCACTATTGCTCCCGCCAACACCAAGTGCATCCATGCGGCCCGACAGAGATGACGCAGCCTCCGGCGACATGCTATAACTGCCGCCCGCATCTTCGCCGCGCTCGCCAGAGCCATCGAGGGTCAGGCCAAGCCCCTCAGAAACTGTGCTGTTTCCACTGGCCAAGCGCGAGGTTGGAGAGAGGGATCTGTTTTCCAGCGAAGCAGACTGTGCATCCGAACCATCGCTTTGCTTGCTGGTGTTCGAGGACCGTGCGCTGCTTGCCTGAAGCATACTAAGCACATTATGGCCCGCAGTGATAGAGTCGCGTCCGTTTCTTCGTCTGCTGGGGGTCCCTACAACGCTGTGGCTTGTGGATTGGGGGCTACTTGTAGAAACGCTTCCACTGTCGCCGTCGTTCACGCTCGCCTTCATGGAGCTTGCTTCGCTTCCCTCGCGTTCATGGGTTCCGCCGCCAAAATCGGTGGCTTCGCTTTGTGGTGAAGGCGACTCCGAGCCACGCTGGATGCTCTCGGAATCGGATCCAGCAGAGAGGCTTGACGAGGCAATGTTGATAGCCGTGTGGCCCCTGGCTGTCTTTGCGGAAGACGAAGCGCCGTTCTCGAGAAGAACGCGCACAAGATCCTCGTTTTGGTTCGTAGTTGCCCACATTAGCGCAGTCCACCCGGCTATTACAACAGATCAAAAGGAATTATTTGCAAAAAGAAAGAGTAGTGTGGATAAGAGAATGTCGCTTAGTGGATGCAATCGGTCCGTTTGGAAGACAAAACAAGCTCAAAGTGTGCAAAAAGTAAAAGCCAGGGAATAAAGCCAGATATGATGAGAGAGATGATAAAGGCGACTTTTCAGACGCTTGACAAGCAAAGAGAAGGAAATACTCAGTAAGGCGGCGCAGTAGCAGCCAGAGGTTGAACAAACAGGGAGAAAGCAAGCACACGAACGCGCACTATGCATTTTTGCGCAATTACAAGTGTATGCTGCCGCTATCCAGGATGTGAACAGAATTGTATCTGGACTGCAGGCAAGACATCCTTTGTTTGTTTGCTTGTTTGGCTTTCTCTTCCTCTTTGCTCTGGCTTGTAGAGGAATTCAAGAAGCGCTAGATGGTGAGGCTGGGCCTCTTTTTCATGACAACAATTCGTCACGCTTGTTTCCCACTCTGTCTCTCTTGTCTTTTGTTTGTACCCTGCACTGCAGACAAAGATAACAAGGAGATGGGTGAATAAAAAGGCAAAACACAGCGCCACATAACCAGCAACGACCACAAGCCAACAAGAGGCAAGAAGGTGAAAGCAGATCCTTCATACCAAAGACTGTGCAAGTCGGTTCCGGTGAAACCAGCGACACAACCACAACCCACCTCCCTGCAAGACGCGCGGAATAAGAATGGATGGTGACATGACATACAAGACCATTGGCTCTGCGACCTGTCGTGTCCAGATTTCAGTGTATCCAAAGTACGGCAGGACGCCGGGCTTGCTATAGCAGCCTGTTTTCGCTGCTGATAGCACACAGTAGCGCTATTGTGTGCGGAAAGACGGCAGTCGCTATTGTGGACCTCTGACACAGAAGATGAGGCCGGTTATTGGTCCAGCAGCGCCAAAGAAAAGAGGGGAGGAAATGCCGAACAAGAGGACAGCCCGAATGTCGGAGAATGAACAGTAAACTTCCATCAATGAGCCATTGTCCGGCGTACATGCCCGCTTATTCATCGCTCTCCACAAAATGGACGGACACCATACAAGTGCTCTTTTGGCTTGTTTCTTTTTGCCTCTGTGTCTGCTGAAGCCGGCTGGCAGACGCGGCAGGGACCATTGAAAATGAAGCAAGAAAACTCGATGCCACACGCGCTTTGTTCTGCTTTGAGCGACAAAAGGAAGACATCGGAAAAAGCCAAAAATAACAACAAAGGATGAAAGAAATAAAAAACAAAAACACATGCAAGCAAAAGAAAGCTGACACAAGAAAGTCACAGCCAGGCCAGCCATCCAGCCTAGCCAGCCAGCCTTTTCCATCGTCAGAAACAAAGGAGCCGTGGAGTACACTGATGCGGAAGCAGCAGAAAACTCACAAGGAACACGTGTGGTACTTACAATTGTCCTGGGTGTCAACCTTGGCGCCGTATTTGAGAAGAAGCTCGGCAATGTGTGCATGTCCAAAGCAAGATGCGCAAATTAGCGGTGTGCTGCCCTGGTCGTCGCGATGGTCAATGTCAATCCACTGTTCTCCGTGGCAGGACGCCCACATGCGCTCCAGAGCGCCGGCATCGCCGCTGCTTGCTGTCCGGGCAAAGCGCTGCGACAGCTGGTCGCGCTTCTTGGCAGCCGAAAGCTCGGCCGACTCTATTATGTCTGTCTCGCTGAGAAACTCGTCGGTGGCTATGGTGTCGTAGCTGTCCTGGTCAATCGTTGACATTTTGGGGGTGGGGTGGGTTAAATTATTTGTGTGTACAGGATGGAAAGGAATTCTACGCAGGAGAAGAACAGGGCGTGCTTCCTAATGAAGGCAACAGTAAAAATAGAAAGAAAGAATGAGAGAGAGAAAAATAAATGCGTGCAAAGAAAGGGGGAAATAGCTGTTGGCATTAAACAAATGAAGCAGGCAAGAAGAGAAGAGGATGGAAGGATAAAATAAAGACAGATCCAAGGGGGAGAAGGAACGAGAAGAGAGAAAAAACAAGACCACAACATGCAGAACACATGCAAAAAGTATAAATAGAAAATGTCCAAGCTCCGAAGCCAGACGCAGTAAGTTTATCAACGCTTGACCTTGAAAAGAAGCATTGGCAGCGAGAGGGATGAACGAGGGAGGGAGGACAGCATTAAAATACATGTGAGCAACAAGCAAAAGAAGCACAGCCTTTGCGCACATTGCTCTGTTTTTTTTTGTTTGACAATACAATGTGCTTGTTGGCAGTCAAGTTGGATGAAAAAGACACATAATAAACAAGCCTGCTTGTTCAGGAAACGAAGAGTGCAGCGCTGGCTGAGCAAAATAATAGCCTTTCCATGAGAAAAATAGGCAATCCCCATGGGACAAACAGAGTTATCACAAGACAAAGAGAGCGCTTCTCCTTCATTCAGCTAGAGAAGTACTATTGTACGGAGCTGCTTGCAATACCAGCCCCCCTTTTTGACCTGAATCTGGGATGGTGTCTTGTTTGCTGATGCATCTGCGCTTCACTATGGCTTGCTGGATCATAACCGGACGCATTCTTACGTTTGACTAGAGCTCTCTCCCCTTTTTACTCTATTTGAATAACCGATAATGGGGGAGGCGTGCGAGTAAACAATGAAACTGGGGATATCTCGTTTAGAGTCGGAGAAATAGACATTAGACTGTGGCAATAGAGAAAGAGCAATTAAAAACCGATAATTAATGTAGCAAAGGCAAAAGGACAGTCTGGCTATTGTTACCCGTCTGCACACTTTCGTACGTATCCCTCCTGTCTTGCGTATACTACTGGATAGAAGAAAAAACAATATGGCGGACAATATACGGGTAAGCTGTTAAAAGGAAATAAATAACTATATGGCGGCATGTGGGGGGATGAGATGGAGCAAAAGAAGAAGTGGTATGGCGAACAGGGTGTGCGGGGAAATACTTTCAACATCGAGGCTTCATTAAATAAGACCGGGCTGGACACATAGCTACTACTACTGATCGCTGGAACCGTTGGTTCATATGGAGCCCAGCCAGGATGAAAGCTGGTGTTGTATAGGTGTATTTTCATAGAGGAATATCTACCACACTTGCTGCTGGCTGGCAAGTCTAGGATTAGAGTGCATTTATATATAACTATCTGGGCGGTTGTATGGTAATATACTTTATTTAGCCATTGCCGCTGCTTGTTAATTTCCAATAAAAAAGTAAGACAACAGACAACAGCTACGCAAGTCAAGCAAGCAATTGCTGCTCTTCTTGCGGACTAGCAAGCACTCTGGAAACATTGGTACGCTCAGAGTTAGGGCTAAGGGGCTGTGCTGGCTAGTGCTGGTGTTTCTATGCAAGAGCCAAAAGCGTAACATGTGGAGATTTTGAACAAGAGAGCATCCATCCACATTAGAATACCTTTTCATATTCTATCCGTTTTTATAGTGCGTTTTTATCTGATTTGCTGAGCGCTGGAAAAAAGCTTACAGAAATCTGTTCTTTTTGCTAGCTTTTTTTCACAAGCACCGATATTTTTTTGGGGATGAAGAATAAAGGACGATATTGGTTTTGCTTTTGCTTTTCCATTTCTTGCTCTTTTTACCAGGCCGACTACAATTACATTGACTTTATATTATATTTCGTTTGATTCCGCTATTTACACATATTTTAAGAGCAAAATGCAATCAACGGCACGAAAGGCGCTCGACATAGTCTTCGTTGTGACTACACAGATACTGACGTACTATGGAATCAAGTACGCTCTGTCGCGGTATACCGCCTCTCTTGGGGAGCCCGATAACCATGAGCAAATGGAGCGCAGCAGGTCGGTTGCAAAGCGGCTGAACATCGGGAACCTCAAGCTTAACACGCATGAGAACACGATAATGAGCGAGGTGATTCTGCCAGAGGACGTGTCTGTGGACTTTGCGCACATCGGCGGGCTCGGCGACATAATACAGGATCTCAACGAGTCTGTGATATACCCGCTAAACCACCCCGAGATATTCACTAGCGCCTCGGGGCTGCTGGGGTCGCCCAAGGGCATTCTGCTCTACGGCCCGCCCGGCTGCGGCAAAACAATGATGGCCAAGGCGCTGGCAAGGGAGTCGGGCGCAGTGTTTATCAACCTCCACCTCTCGACGCTCCAGGACAAATGGTTTGGCGAGTCCAACCGTCTGATCCGCGCAGTGTTTTCGCTCGCAGAGAAGCTCCAGCCTGCGATAATATTTATTGACGAGATCGACGCATTCCTGCGCACCAGGGGAACGACCGAGCACGAGGTGAGCTCGACTATGAAGGCCGAGTTCATGACGCTCTGGGACGGCCTTACGTCCACAGATGCGATGCGCGTGGTTGTGCTTGGGGCGACCAACCGACCAAACGACATTGACGCGGCTATTCTGCGCCGCATGCCAAAGCGGCTGTACATAAAGCCCCCGGGTGCTGAGCAGCGCCGCCAGATCCTCGACATAATGCTCAGCAACGTCAGGCTGGAGCAGGGCTTTGCGCTTGAGAAGCTCGTTGCCAATACAAATGGCATGTCCGGCAGCGATCTCAAGGAGATGTGCAGAAACGCTGCGATCAAGCCGCTCCGTGAGTATATCCGCGCAAACCCGGTTGAGCTGCAGCGGCCAAACAAGGAGCTGCTCCGACAGCAGAGCGACGACAACAGCGACAGCGACAGCCTGGGCAGACCGGTCAGGGAGGACATTGCACTGCGGCCGCTTTCCCTTGAGGACTTTGAGATCCCCAGCAGGGCGCACCTGCACTCGCTTGGCCAGGCATACAACCTGAACGAAATGCTTTCCTCGTCGAACTACAGTAGTGTTCTAGACTAGCCTGGAAAGAAAAGCACAAGCCCCCTCTGTTACGTAGAATTCATTGCTACCTATTCTTCATGGTTACAAAAAGGAGAAAGTATATATATGCAAAGTGAGTGGGTTCCTATAGATGCGCATTACATTGGAGCCCCCGACGACCAGTTCAGGTCAAAGCGCTTGGACGGTGCGCTGTAGTTTTTGATAGCAGCAACAGCCTCCTCCGGCGTGTCGCAGAACTTTAGAATGTCCCTGTTTTCCTGCTTCATAAAGCCGGACTCGACAGCCTTGTCAAGCAGGTCGCCCAGGGCGGAGTAGTAGCCGTTTGTGTTGACGACGATGACGGGCTTTGAGTGGATTGAGAGAAGCGACCATGTGCTGATCTCGAGCAGCTCCTCCAGCGTGCCCAGACCGCCGGGCAGCGCAATGAAGGCGGCTGCGCTCTCGCTCATCATCGTCTTGCGCTCGTGCATGCTGTCAACCATGACCACGCGCCCAATGTTGATGTCGCAGCCCTCGACGCTGGTCAGCGCACGCGGCATTATCCCAAGCACGTCGCCGCCGCTGTTCTTGACCGAGTTTGCCACCCGGCCCATCAGCCCCTTTCCTCCGCCGCCGTACACCAG
>JANBOK010000247.1:0-19367 GCA_027595805.1 Coemansia sp. Benny D160-2 | reverse complement strand
AATTTTATGTTGTTTATAATAAAGGATAAAATAAATATTTAAAATTTTAAAAAATATCATTTAATAAATATAAATTAAAAAAAAATATTATTAAATAAAGATTTAGTAACAATATTAAAATTTTTTATAATTAAAAAATTAATTAAGAATAATTTAATAAAAAAAAAACAATTATAATTTGAATAAATAATTTTATTTAATTAAAATTCTTTTTAATAAAATAATGAATTAAAAAGTTCATATAAAATATTAAATGAAATAAAAAAAAAATTATATAATATACTAATATTAATGAAGTCTAAATAAATAAAAGTATTAATCTAAACTAGATCTACCATTATTCATATTAGTTGATAATTCTTTTAATTTCATTAATCTTAATTCAGTAAGATGTCCACCAGATTTCATTATTTCTATACCTTTAGAAAAATCTTTATAATCTAAATATTTCATTCCATAAAGAGAATATATATTAAAAAAAGGAATAACAACTGAAACTATTTTAGATAAACCAGTTATATAATATACACATACATCATTTTTATTTGGTTTAATTATTTTACCAATTGAAAAATAATCTAAAATTCTATTTAATAAAATTAAATCTCTACTATGTTGTGATATTCTAAACATTGGATTACAAGTATAACCTAATTTATTAGCTGATTTTATAATATTTAAACCAAATGAACCATTAGCTTGAACAAATCCTACTATCCAATAAGGATTTAATGAATCAGTTGAAGAAATAAATATAGGTTTATTATAAATAGGAATATTAATAAATTTTTCTTTTAAAGTATTACTTAAACCTTTAGGAAATAAAGATTTAATAGCTAAAATTTTAATAAATCCAGATTCTATTAAATGTTCTTTTGTATTTAAAATATTTAAAGCTTCAGACCATAATTTAAAATGTATAATTTTAGTAGATTGTAAAGGATAAGTTAAAAAATTGTTTATTAATCCATTTTAATACTAATACATCGTCTTTATGTAATTTTATTCTGAACCAAATATTAATTGTATTTTTTATTCTAAATATTGAAAAATGACCTTCTGCATCAATAAAACCTATTAACCATCTGATATTTTCATAACTATATTTTTGTATTAAATCTTTTCTTATCATCATCATTTATATATTTTTATTTGTGAGAATTATTATCCATATAAGAATAAAAAAGACATCATTAAAGCAAAAAGACCCATCGCCTCAACTAAAGCAAATCAATCTGTAATTTATACTAATACGAATTATGTTAATTCAATAAATTATAAAATAATAACTTATTGAATTAATAGAAGTTATTTTTTATTATATAATATTGTCCTCTAAAAAGTTTACCATTATTTCTATATTTAGCTAAAGTAGCTCTATCAGCTTTTAAATAAATACCTAAATCTGTCATTGACTTAAAAGTTTTAATTTTATTTAAATTAAAATCTTTTAATATAATATTTATAGCATTAGGTGCTTTATCTCGAGATAAAGCTATTTCTTTAAATTTTAGTTTAGTATCTTCTGTATGAGTTTTACCATAAAAAGGATTATTTTCTTTTAAATACTTATTTTTTTTAGCTAATTTCATTTTTTCTATAGATTCTATAGAATGCTTATAATTTAAAGAATTTCCTGCTATTTTTAAGATATTATAAGTAGGTAATAATTCATTTAAATAATATTGTTCTTTTTGTAATAAAACATCTTTATTACAATATTCCAATATTTCTAATTTAAAATTATTATAACCATTTTTATAAATAGCTTTATATATTTTCGAATTTTTATCTTTTATATAATTAAAATTTAAATATTGACTCAATCTTTTAGATAAATTTATAGAACTACCTATATAAAAATTTTGATTATTTTTATTAATCCATTTATATATACCAGTCTTTTCTTTATTTTCTAATAAAATTAAATTCTTTTGTTTCTCAATATTAGTATAAATTTTTATTGGTACAATACTTAATAATAAAAAATTAGTAAAATCAAAATATTTCATAATCATTATTTGAGAATTAATTATCCATATAAAAATAAGAAACTCATCATTAAAGCGAATAACCCCATTGCCTCTACAAGTGCGAAACCCAAGATCGCATAGCTAAATAATTGTCCTTTTAATGAAGGATTTCTACTTAAAGAATTTAATAAAGAAGAAAAAACATTACCGATACCCATAGAAGTACCACCTAATGATAAAACAGCTAAACCAGCAGCGATTAATTTTGCACAAGCTAACATATTATATATATATATAATTTCTTAAATTAAAAATTAAACTATATTAATTACATTATGTATAAATACTTTTATATTTATAGAACCATTATTAACTCTTTTTTTACCAATACCTCTTTTTAAAATATTAGTATTATTAAAATTATAATCAGTTAATGATTTAGTATTATTAAATTCAAAAATTCCTTTATAATAAACAAATTTACGTGCTCTACTAGCTTTTCTTCTTTTTGTCAATCTACCAGAAAAAATCCATTTAATACCATTAATATATGATAATATTTGTTTATCCATTAAATAAGTAAAGATATTTTTATAATTATAAAAAAATATTTTTAAATCTTCTGTTTCCATTAAAATTAAATTTTTTTTTATTTTTTTTCTTATAAAAAAATAACTTTTTTTTCTAAAATTTAATGCTAAATATTTAATTAATATTTCACTATTTAAATAAGGTTTTTTTAATTTTATAATTTTTAAAGATACAGGTATTCCCATAAAATTTGTTAAAATTTTATTTAATTTAAAAATTAACTTTTCATTAATTTCTTTTATTTTATATCTTGAAAATTTATATTTATTTATATTTTTATATGCAAATATATAAATATTTAATTTATTAGTATTATAATAAAATCTAGGAGTACTTATTAAAGCTCTATTAAAAAATAATATTTTTAATATTTTTTTAATTAATAATTCTTTATTAATATTTTTATTCTCTTTTTTATATGAAATAATATTCCAATTTCCTATTTTTTTAAATTTACTACTTAAAGGATATTTATTTGACATTTTTATTTTATAAAATATATTATATAATACTTACGAAATTTATTTATAGGTATTAATAGATTTGAACTACTACTATTTTAGTTGTAAGCTAAATGCTCTACCAAATTAAGCTAAATACCCTCTAAAGAAATATATATTCTTCTTAAAAGAATAAATTAAAATATAAATTATAATAAATTTAGTAATAAAAATTAAAAAATTATAAGATAGAATTATTTTCTATAAAAAAAAAATTTTTTATTTTATAAATTAAGATTAATATATATTAAAATTAAATTATATTTAAATTAAATATATTAAATAAAAAATAATGAAAGTAGTATAAATATAATAAATTTAAAATTTACAGGAAATAATATTAAAAATAATAAACTAATAATACCAGATATTATATAACCAGAATAATCAGGAATAATATTAGAATCATAAGAAGCTAAATTATTACTCACTAAACGAGAAAATAAATTAGTTAATCCATAAGGTCCTATAATTTCTATAATACCACGATCTATAAATTTATTAGTTTTATGACCTAAATTAAAAGCAGAATAAATAAAAAATTTATTATAAATCCAATCTAACCAATAACCAGAAGCTAAAAAAGAAATAATATATCTAAAATAACTAAAAGATATTTTGGAAGTAAAATAAGGAAAAATAAAATATAATAAATAAGCAATAAAAGCACCAAATAAACTAAATATAAGAGGTAGAAGTTTAAAAATTAAAGGTAAAGAAAATTCAGTATCACATAATTTTATATGACTTGGATGTATAAAAATACTATTAATCCAAAAATCTGAACCTAAACCAATAAATAAATCTTTTAATAAATAACCAAAAAATATACTAAAAATAGCTAATATTATTAAAGGTATTATCATAATAAAATTAGGTTCATGAGAATATTTATAATTAGATAAAGGTCCATTAGGATTATTCATAAAAGTTAAAATTAATATCTTAATAGAATAAATACTAGTTAAAAATGCAGTCGTAGTACCTATCCAATAACCTATAGAACCTTCTAATAAATATTGACCATAACTAAACTCTAAAATTATATCTTTAGAATAAAATCCTGTTAAAAATGGAAATGCCATTAAACTTAAAGAACCTATTAACATTACAGTATATGTAAATGGTAATATATTTATTAAACCTCCCATTTTATTTGTATTTTGCTCATCATTTAATGCATGAAGTACAGCCCCTGCAGACATAAATAATAATGCTTTGTTTGAATAGGTAGACTATTTCTAGTTTTCCCCTCATTAGAACCGTACGTGCAAGTTCCCCTGCATACGGCTCAATCCTTAATGATATTAAATTTTTAAACAAGAAAAATTAAATGAATCTTTTTTAAAATATAAATTATATAATTTTTCTTTATTTACTTTTTTATGTTTTTTTAAAGCCCATATCCAACTTCTATTATAAATAAAATTTTTAATAAATCTTTTAGTTTTATTAGATTTACCTAATAGATTTTCCCATTTTTTAATAAAAATATTTAACTCAATTATTAATTGGTCAAGGGATTTATTTAATTTAAAAAGATCTTTACATTCTTGTTTAAATAAAAAAAATAAAAAATTTTTATTTAATTCTAAAATTTTTATATTTATTATTTTTTTTTCTCTAATACCTAGTATCAGAGATAAAGATTTTATATCTTTATCTTTTAATATCTTTAAGAACTTACTAATTTGGCATTCTCTCGAATTGGTTAAATTTAACCTATCCCTAATATTAATTAGGGCATTACATTGAATAAAAAAATAAAATAAAGGATAATCTTTAAAATATATATTAAAACAATTATCTTCACTATCGCAATCAACTTTTATAAAATATTTATTTCTGAATAATTTTTCTTTATTCATATATTTTTTTATAGTATGATGTTTAGTTTTTAAATTTATTTCTACTTCTTTTATAGAAGCATATTTTTTAATTAATTTAAAATTATTATCATAAAGAAATGTAGGTTTGCCTAAAGAAATACTAATTTTATTTTTGGTTATATCATTTTTTATTTTATTTAAACTCATTTTTGAAAGTAAATCTTTTGTTTGTTCCGAATGTTTATAACCTTTATTAGAATTAGCTAAATAAGAAAGATTCCAACTTTTTTCCCATATTTCTTTATGACTATGTAATAGATTTAAATAATATTGTTCAGTTTCTAAAATTAATGTAGGCTCAACTATTTTTAAAATTTTAAAAGAAATATTATTCCAACCATATTTATTTATAGCATTTGAAAATTTTGAATTTATATGATTATAAATATGAGTATCAAATCTTTTACTTATATTTATAGATGATCCTATATATCTTTTTAAATGATCTTCATTTAAATAAAATAAATATATGCATGATTTTATATTATTTTCTTTTAAATAATTTTTTATTTTTTTAGATTTTTTATTATTTTTATCAAAAACTGTACCTAATAATATTTCTGTTTTAGGATTAAATTCTTTAAAAAAAGGATCTGAATTACTTCGTAATTCGGTAGAAAAAGATCTAAAAGGGTAATATTTTAAAGATAATAAATTTAAATTTATTTGATATTTATAAAATTTATTATTAGTATTTAAACTTATTTTATTTATTTTTTTATTACAATATTGCTTTTTAGTAATCCTGCACCCGAACTGTATTAGTAAAATAATTATTTTACTAATCCTTATAAATAAAGGTAAAAACAGTAGATATTTTATTTTGTAAACTAAAATATTTTCGAGCTTACCAATCTTCAATATTGAAACGATTTTACCATCATATTTATGATGGAATGGGGATGAGATCTTCTCTATTCTGCATCTACTCATTATTTGAGGCCCTTTATTTATTTTCTCCTGAATAAATTTTTCAAAAGAGTAGAAATTATAAATCACGATAATACAGTTTTTATGAGAATTCATTTTCATTGATCTTTCCCATCTCAAATTATACTTAAACTTTGCAAATATATACGTCAATATATTCACCTTAAGAAAATTCCCTATGATAGGACCAACCCACGATTTAAAAAAATCGTTTAAAACGAACGATAAAAATATCATTTGTGTTAAAGGATTCCAATATCTATATTGTCGAACGAAGAAACCGTGATTTACAATATGAAATATAGCTATATCATAACCACTTATACCACAAGCTAAAAAACAATATCCTAATTGAGACATTGTTGAATATGCAATTACTTTTTTAATATCATTATGTACTAATGCTATTGATGCTGCAAATAATGCTGTTGTACAACCTATTAATGTTATTATAGCTAATACTGTTTCAGAATATTCAAATATTGGTGAAGCTCTCATTACTAAATATACACCCGCTGTTACCATCGTGGCCGCGTGTAATAAAGCTGATACTGGTGTAGGCAAAATTTATATAATTTTTTCTCTGGTAATCATATATTATCCGAGAAAACGTAATCATTCTCATAATTAATTGGACTATGTCTTAATATAATATAAGTTATAAGTTATTCTTAATATTACTACTCACTATGTTCGTCTAGTAATTGTTTTGTATAATAATATTTATATTATTTTTCACATATAGTCTCTGAGGAATTTTAAAAAGTCAATTAATAGATCGAGGGTATTAGAGATACATTTGTAACGATAATTTCTTTCAAATTTTCCTGCAAATTTTCCTTTTAATTAGATTTTATCGAACAATTTTTATTATTAAATAAACTAATTAAATAATAGGATGTTATTGCATATAGTAAAATTTTAGGAAGGCCCTACTATTATTTTTATTTTCATATTAATTTTCAATTTTTAATTTATATAACATTTCTGGTATCATATATGGTAAAATTAAATTGATTAATTTTACCATACTAAATTTTCTTATTCTTATTCTCCAACATATATTTCCATTATTACTAGTACGTTTTATTACTTTAGCTACAATATCAAAATTTTGTGTTATTGTATCAGCTAATAAATATACTTCTTTAAATGAAAAATTATCAGTGCAAATTCTTACAGTATTACCATCCCAATAACCATCACCCATTATTAAATGAGCTAATCCTACAGGTTTTAATGATTCTTTGATATCTAATGATATAATTTTTACATATCTACCTTCGACTTTTTTATACCATTTTTTATGTAAATTAGTAAAATAAGGTAAACGTTTAGTTGAAAACCAATATTGAGTTATTAATTTACCAGTTTTAGGATTAGGATAAGGTGTAGGTTCTGTTTTTGTACATATATCAGCATAAATTTTAAATTTTAAATATCGTAAATAAGGTAAATTATCTTTTGAAAATGTAAATTTTAAGAACTATATAGTTATATTATAAAAATTTATATTTTTAAATAAAAACCGTAAAAGATTTATTTTTCTAAAAGTATAGAAGATAAATACCATTTTTTTTGAAATAATTTTCCATTCTTTACATATCTAGATATTGTAGATATACTACAATTAAAATGCGTAGCTGTTTCATTCTGTGAATAAAATTCAAAAACTAAAATAGATGGATTATTATTGGAATAAACATAAATTTTTTTACTAAGATTTGCTCTATGAGTTTCACTAAGTGATTTACCTTTTTTAGCTAAACTCATAAAAGTTAATGTTTCAGAACTATGTTTTTTACCATACATTCCATTATTTTTACCTTTATTATTTATACTCATTTTAAAACGTATTTTTTTGGAATATTTGTAACCCAATGAAGAACTAGCTAATTTTAAAATATTAAATTCTGGAGAAAATAAATTTAAATAATATTGTTCTCGTTCTAGAATTAATTTTCGTGCTTCTTTTTTTGATAAATTTGTAATATCAATATATTCAAGTATTGATACACTAAAATTTTTATAACCATATTTTAATAAAGCATTATTAATTTTACTTTGACCTTTATTTTTTCTAGATATGTAAGATATTGAATAATAATCTCTTAATCGTTTTGATAAATCTATGGCACTACCAATATAAATTTTATTTGATTCTAAATGTTTTCATTGATAAATACCGGTACGGCCTTTATTATTTCTTAAAATTTCTGATTTTTTTGTATAAGCATTTTCATAAATAATACCATTCATACCTGACCATTTTTTTATATTACACATATTTATACATCCATCACCTAATAAATCACCTATAATTGCATCTTCAATATGTTCTGAAATTTTAATTGATTTTTTTGAAATTGGAATAAAATTCAAAAAAAATTATAGAATAAAAAAATTCCGTTAATAAATACTCTTGAAATATTAATAAAAATAAAAGTAGTATCCCACCTTCCATAGCTTGAGGTAGCCAAGTATTTAAACCTAATTGAGCACTTTTAGCCATACAACCAATAAATAATAAAATAGAAATTAAAGTTATATAATAAGTATTTATAGTATAAGCCATAGAAAATACGGAAAAAAAATCTAAAGCACCAAATATTAAAATTATTATATAAATTGCCATACTAAATGTCCAATCACCTATTTTATTTAATAATAAAGCTAATATAGCAGATTTATTGGCTTCTAATCTAGTAAACCAAAAATTTATTAATAAATAAGACATAACACCAACACCTTCCCAACCTATAAATAAAACTAAAAAATTATCAGCACAAATTAAAATTAACATAAAAAAAGTAAATAAAGATAAATAACTAAAAAATCTTTGATTATGAGGATCTTCTTCCATATAACTTATAGCATAAATATGAACACAAGCTGATACAATAGTTACTAATAATACCATTGATACTGTTAAACTATCCATATAAATACTCCAATTTATTTCTAATATTTCAGAATCTATCCAATTTATTAATTTTAATTTTACAGGTGAACCTGATATACCTGTATCATAAAATATAATTAAAGATAATAAACTTGATATTGAAAGTAAAGTTGAACTTATTAAATGACTTCCTTTTACACCTATTTTTCTACCTAATAAACCTGATACTATACCACTTATTAATGGTAAACTAATAATTAATAAATACATTATATATAATTATATACCTTCCTTATAAGTTTTTAATAATTTAGCGGTAAAGGGTATGAATCCTTAATTTTCACGTATGAAATGAATGTTTTACTTTAAACTATACCGCTTTATTGGATGGAGGGATTCGAACCCCCGATTATCGAATTCAAATTTCGATGCCTTACCAAACTTGACTACATCCAATATATTCATATTTTATGAATTATTTCTATTTTAAATTATATAAAAAATAATAATTTAAAATAAATTAATTTATTTTAAATTATTATTATATATATTTTATTATCATATTTTTAAAATAATAATTTAATTTATTTTCAATCATCTAAGATAATTCGTAGTTAATAAATTATATAATTTAAAATATTAAAATTATTATCTAAATAATAATAATTAAATATAATTAATCATATCATTTAAATTTTGAATTGATGTAAAATTTATAAACAAATTTGAAATTAATAAAAGAATAGAATATAACCCAATTAAAAAAAATATATAAACACCAAAAATAACTGATTCTAGCGGGTTAGTTTCTAGTGCTAAAATAATTTTTTTTTTTTTAATTTATTAATTCTTGACTATGGTATAGACCAGTATATAAATTTTGATAACTAATAGTATAAAAATATGATAAACCGTTTTCAGATAAATAATTAAATAGAAGAAAGTAATTAGATTTCAATAATAAAATTAATTCTAGATGATGCTTAAATAAAAATACTATAAATATTATAATAATAGATTGCTTTATAAAAAATTTTATATTCATAGTTTTTTGATATATAATAATGTTATATAAATTAAATATTTTTATATTTAATTTAAAATAATTCTAAAAGATATATAAAATATATAGAATTATAACATAAAAGAATGAACTAATCAACCACAGGTTCCCCTACGATTACTATGTTACGACTTAAAACTAATTATGAACGAGAAGTCACAAGTAATTAATATATAAAATAAGAATAAAAAAATTATTAAATTATTTTTATTTTATTCTATATATTTACAAAGTTTCATATCACATTCACTTTCAGCCCTTGACGGGCGATTAGTACACAATCCAGATTCATATATTCACCGTAGCATAATTATCCACGATTACTAGCAATTCCAACTTCAGATACTCGAGTTTCAGAGTTTCATCCGTACGTAGTTTAAGTTATAGATTTACTCAATTTTAAAATTTTGTTACTTATTGTTTAAACTTTTGTGGCACGTCTATAGCCCTATTTATAAAGGTCATAACGACTTGTCTTAATCCTAAAAATTTCGAGAAAAAAAAAATTAATAAAAAAAAAATAATTTTTTTATTAATGTTAACTTAATAATTAATTTTTTTTATTATTTAAAATATTTAGGTTGTTTAAGTTATAAATTAACTTAAATAAATATTATACACACTAAATATAGGTTTCCGTTCTTTCAAAAGACTTAACTCTACATATCAAGATAAGAACTAAAGACAGCCATGCAACACCTGTTTTTAAAAAAAAACTTAATTTTTTTTAAATTTTATCTAAAAAAATATAAATATTAATATTAAAGATAAAAATACAAAAATAAAAATTAAAAAATTTATAGGTAAGATTTTAAGTGGATCATCTGATTAAACAACATGCTTCACTGCTGGTTTGGAAAACCGTCTATTCTTTTGGGTTTCTAAGTTGCCTTAGTACTCACCAGGTGGAGTGTTAAAAATGTTAAACAAAAACAGAATAATTAATCCTATAACACTCATCGTTTAAGGTATGGACTAATAGGGTATCTAATCCTTTTCGCTACCCATACTTTAGTTACTCAACGTCAGTATTTTATAGAAAAAAGCCTAAGCCTTTAGCATTCTTAAAAATATTACAAGATTTCATCCTTACATTTTTAATTCCAATTTCTTTTTTAAAATACTCTAGTATAATAATTCAATAAATAATTTTTTAAACTTTTATTTCTTTTATTACATAAATTTATTATACCGTCTAATCACTCTTTACACCTATTTATGATGAATAACAGCTATCCTCCTCGTTTTACCGCGACTGCTGGCACGAAATTAGTCAGGATAAAAATAGTAATATAAACTCATAATGATTTATTACTTAAAAAAAAATGAATAATATTTCAACTCATTCTTTTTAATTATTTAGCTGGAGCGTCCTTTCGAACCTTGTCCAATATTCCTCACTGCAGGGGTTTATAAACCCATGGTCCTTTTTTCATAACCATTGTGGTTAATCATCCTCTCAGATTAACTATGGATCTTAGGCTCTGTATATTATAAATTACCGATTACCTAATCCAAATTCTAAACTCATCCTAAAGCTAACTTTGTTATTTTTATAAAGTATTTAACTTTACTTTAAGGTAGATTTTTTACTGTATTACTCACCCTTTCGCTGCTTTTTTTTTTTGCTAAACTAGCATGTGTTAAGCTAATAATTACTGTTCATTCTGAGCTAAGATTAAACTCCCTTTATATTTAGATATAAAAGATTTTAATATATATATAATAAAATGTAATAATTTTAAATTATATATGATTTATATATACAAAGTTACTTGATTTTTAGTACTATATAGCACATATTTTACAATATTATTACTTACAGCCTATTACGTATTTATTTTATACGTATCTATTTAGGAATTTCAATTGATTGGTTTCCAACTTTATATGCTTTCAGTTGTTATCCTTTATTAATAAAGCATTCCAGCCATCGGATGATTAAAATCATCGGAACTGGTACACCATAAATTAACTCCACTAATTCCTCTCGTACAATAGTTAAATCCAATTTATTAATTCCTTTATCATTAGAAGATAGGATCCATACTGTCTCACGACGTATTTAACACAACTCACGTACCTTTTTACTTGGCGAACAGCCAAACCCTTGGATGATTCTACACATCCAGGATAAGATGAGTCGACATCGAGGTGCCAAACGAGTCCGCCGATGTGATCTTTCAGGACTCATCAGCCTGTTATCCCTAGAGTAGCTTTTATTCGTTAAGCGATGACCATTCCATACTGAGATCATCTGATCACTATGTCTGACATAAATCAAGGGTTGGATTGTTATCCTTCCCATTAACTCAATTTTACCATTACATTATATATCTCAAATAATAGAGTTTAGATTTCCCTTCTAAAAATAATTGAGCTTCGAACTCCTCAGTTACTATTTATGAGGATTCCATCCCAGATAAACTGTCTTACAAATAATTTATAAAATAAAATTTATATATAAAATAAATAATAAAGAAAGGTTATAATCTAAAAAGATTACCTTATAATTATATATTTATTTCTTATATTTATTAACAGTAAAGCTTCAAAGGGTCTTCCCGTCTAACTAATGATAACCCGCATCTGCACGGGTATTGTAATTTCACTGAGTTCATCTTGGAGACAGTAAGAGAATCATTACACCATTCATGCTGGTCACTAATTAGATGACAATGAATTTCGCTACCTTTGGATCCTCATAGTTAGGACCGCCGTTTACTAGAGGTTATTTAAAAAGCACAATACTTTTTATATTTTAGCTAGCTAGCACTGGGCAGGTGTCAGACTTTATACTAAGAAAGTATTATTCTTTGCAAAGTCCTATGTTTTTAGTAAACAGTTGTTCTCTTCTATTCTGTGCCCGATATAATTATATAACGTCCCCTTATCCCGAAGTTACAGAGTTATTTTGCCGAATTCCTTCAAGATGATTATCTCAAACGCCTTAGTATACTCTACTAAAAAACCAGTGTCGGATTAAGTACGGTTTTATATAATATTTTCCAGCTTATTATTAATATTATTTTACTAAATAAAACATTATTTAATATAAGAATTTTTATTTTATATAAACTCATCGATAAATTACTTTATTATCTTAGAGACCGTTTTACCAAATAACGAACAACGTTCTATTTGCGACCTATTTTTTTCGGCGGAAATGATTTTAAACATTTCATTACGCTACTCATGTCAGCATTATCTATTCAGATATATTATTATATAAGTACTATACTTTTTAATTCATTTACTGAATGTTCCGCTACCTTTTTTACCTATTCTCGGTTTATGACTTAGACCCTATTATTTTTGATGCCTTATTTCTCCTTTTAGGATTTTCTTGAGCTATTACGCTTTCATTATAAGTTGGCTGCCTCCAAGCCCACTAAAGAATTGAATAAGAAATAATACTCTCTTTTTTTCACTTAGTCATTAATTAGGGACCTTATATTAGGTGATGGGCTATTTCCCATTAGACATATTATCTTAGCACAATATGTCTGACTATTTTATTTATTCTTTTACTCTTCTTTTATGATTAGATTCCAATGATAAAAATGATTAAATTCCCCCAATTAAACTATTAGTATGGAATCAATAGCAAAAGTGATTAAAATTATATAAAATGTACTACTAAAATAGTTTTCGCGGAAAACCAGCTATTTACAAGTTAGATTGGACTTTCACCCCTTTACACAATTCATCCGAGTATATTGCAACATACAACGGTTCAGTCTAACTACTTGATCATGTAAAGATCACTTGTTTTCGGGTCTAATAAAAAGAACTATTTTTTTTTTAATTAGGAAATTTTTCTTGCTCTTTTTATTAACTTGCTGACCCATTATGCAGGAGGTACCCGGTGCCATATTTACATGGTACCGGAACTTATAGAATCAGAGTTTCAGGATCTATTTCACTGGTTATTATACTAAACACTTTTCAACATTCCCTCACGGTACTTTACTCTATCGCTCATTATATTATATTTAGCCTTAGAGAATGGTTTCCCTATCTTCAAACAAGTTTTCTCTCATTTTACTCTTTTTTTTAATAAAAAATAAAATTACTGGACTTTCACCATCTATGGTTTTAAAAATATAATTTATAAAAAAATTAAAATTTAACTTTTTACTTTCCTGTAAAAATTTCTAAAATTGTTTTAAGATTTTTTTTATTTTTTATTATTTTAGGCTTTACTTATTTTGCTCACCACTACTTTAAGTATCTCGTTTGATTTTTTTTCCTCTGTTTACTTAGATGTTTCAGTTCAACAGGTATATTAAAGAAATAGTTTTCACTATTCATTATTATTTTTTATAATGTCTTTATTTGGAATTTACTAAGTAATTTATTAATATTATAGTATTTTGGTTTATACCTCCTTTTTTAATATAATGGCTAGTCATCCACTATGATTCCTTTTTATTCTTTGTATTTTTTATATCCTTTACATATATTATATAATATATTATTATTACATTAATTATATAATTATTATATCTAAATAATAAAATTAAATAGAATTAAAACCATGGTTTTATTAAATATAATCTAGTAAAATCTTTTAAAATATAATTAGGTAAAATATAAGTAGATAAAAAATAAGATAAAAATAAAAGTATAAAATAACCATAAGTTATTTGATTTATAAAAGTAAAAGGTATTAATTGAGGCATATATTTATTTTTATAAATAAATATATATCTATATATTATAAATAATAAAAAAAAATATAAATTTAAATAAAAATTATAATTAATTATATCAGATTTAATAATTCTAATAAAAATGATTTAATATCTTCTTTTATTTCATCTGAAAATTCATCAAAATTATTTATATCTTTTTTTTTTTCTAATAATATCTCTTCGTTAGTTTGAATTTTTCTTAAACTTGTCTTTATAGAAAAATCCTCCATTACTTTATAACAGTCAAAATCATTAAAATTTTCTATTGTTGTTCTTACTATTTCATTAATATTTTCTATTTTATTTTCATTTAAAAATTGTTCTAAATTTTTATTATCAAAATTTTTAGCTATAGTCCCTAAATCATTATATATTTTTTTTAATATATCTTCATAACTATCTTTATTATTAAAAAAAAAATTATTTTGTAATAAAATATTAAAATTATTTAAATATTTCTCTACTAATTCAGGAGGTATATTATCAATTTTATTTAAACTATTATTTAATTCATTCATAATCATATCAATAATCATATCACCTTTTTCATTTTTAAAATATTTCATAATACTAGAATCAAAATCAATTTCTGATAAATTTAATGTATCTATAAAATCAGGATTTAAAACACTATCCTCAGGATTAAAAGATTTAGAAAAATGACCTTCAGGTTGTGCTATCTGTTTAACAGAACGATGTTGATTATAATATAAAGATAAATTAATATTTTTATTAAAAAAATTATTTTTAATTAAAAGTGGTAATATCATATAACAAAAATTAATTTCTGAAGAAAAATTAAATAAATTTTTTAATAAAATAAAAGAAATATCATATTCGAATATATCAGTAATTAAAAATGGTGTAATACCAGTTATAAAAATAATAATTAATAAAGGATATGTAATTGAAAATTCTCTTTTATTAAAATCTTCAATTTTTAATTTTAAATATAAAGAATAAGAACCAAATAATGTTCTATTAAAAAACCAAATAGAATAAGAAGCTACTAAAATAATACTAAAAGAAGATAAAATACCTATAGTAGGATCAATAAAAAAAATACCTATAAAAGATAATAATTCACCTATAAAATTACTAGTTAAAGGTGTAGCCATATTACTTAATATAAAATAAAAAAAAATAATAGCAAAAATAGGTGTAAAATATATTAAACCTTTATAATATAATAAAGTTCTAGAATGATATCTATCATATAAAGCAGTTACACAAATAAATAAACCAGGTGAAGTTAAACCATGTGCTATAGATAAAAATATAGCACCAGATAAACCTTGAAATGAAAATGAAAATAAACTAATTATTACTATAGCCATATGCTACTTAAATTTATTAAAGATTGGACCATATCTTTATTTACTTATTCTGATTTAAATCCTTTATCCCATGAACTAATTAATTGTTGCCATGCTTTATTTAAAATAAAGTTTTTATCTACTGAAAGAGTTTTTAACTCTTTTAATTCATAAAATTTAGATATTAAATTAACTCTAGTAAGTTTAGCGGATCTAGAAGGAAAAATATGAAAATAGTTTTTATATAAAGATAATACTTCTTCTTTTTTATAAATAACCCATCTAAATGTTTTTCTTTTTTTATCATGAAAATAAACTATACCTCCATATAAATTAATTAAAGGTTCTAAAAAATATTTATCTTTTTGAGTAAATGAAAATATAATTTTATCATTTATTTTATCTATATATATACTACCATCACTATCAAAAAATCCTGATAACCATCCATTATCATAATTTAATGGTAACGGTTGTATTAAATCAATATTATATTTTATACATATTTTATTTAATTGATCTAATCTTTTTGGATTTCTAATTAATCCATTTATTACATAAATTAAATTTAATATACCTTTTTTATGATGTAATCTATATCTTACAGCTTTAGCACCAGATTTTAATTTAATTGATCCACCAAATCGTTGTTTAATTAAGTATAAGCAATGTTCATCTCTTAAATCCATAGTAATTTCTAGACAGGCATAGCCTGTCTTAGTTTTATATAAATAACCATTACCATCAATAAGACCAGCTAACCATTCATTAAATTTTTTTTCAGTATTATTTTTATTTTTAGTAGAAGTAGTATATATATAAGTTAAATTTAAAAATGGATTAATATATATTAATTTAGGGATATTTTTTTTTAAGATATTTGTAAATAACAAACATATGGTCTCTGAGATTTTCATTTGCGTGCTTGGTATTCTACCAGAAATTTTATTATAAAATTTCAGCGCTTTGATTATCTGCGGATTATTTAAATATATTACAAAAATTCTTACTAAAATGGAATCTAAAAATAAAATAAGATTACTAATAATTTTAGTATTTTGTAATATTGAAAAAAATTTTTTTTTTAATTTCTTAAATTTCCCGCATATAGTTTGTTGCGATAAATATAAATTATTTACAGGGCCAATTGGACCAATAGAGCTATAAGCAATAATTTTTTTAAAATCAATTTGTCTTATAGTAGTTAAAGATGAATATAATATACCCAATAATGATAATATTAAAATTAAAGGTATAAAAAAGAAAGAACCATCCGGATATAAATTAAAAGAAAATCTTAAAAATCCATAAGTAGCTAATTTTAATAAAATACCAGCTAAAATAATAGAACCACTTAATGGTGCTTCAGTATGAGCTAAAGGTAACCATTGATGAAATGGAAATAAAGGTGTTTTAACAGCAAAAGAAGTAAAAAATCCTCAGGGTTAAGCCTTTTATCTTAAAAAGATACAGCTAGCTTATTTTCTCAATATTAATACAATCATATATGGTATAAATATTTTATTTAGGTGTTAATCTAAAATCCGTTACCAGTGAACTGGACCATTTCTTATAATTTCTTAAGACAATTTTATTGTCCCTTAGATAATCATGTGGCGTTTGGCCTCTACGCTTTTAAATAATATAAAAATTAACTATTTACAATAAATTAATTATATTACTCAAGTCTTTTAATAAAAAACTTGAAAATATTTTTCAATATTTTATTTAGTTCGACGATATTCCGATAATTATTACTAATTATTGGAGGTCTCTCGAGTTTGCCACGCAATTTTAATTCATAGTAATAAAATTATTATCCTTTAAATTAATTAAAAAAAAAAGTATAAAAATTTAAATAAATAATTATTTATATTAAAATTACTCACCTAATTTATATTTCATAGTAGAACAAAAATAAGGTAATATATTAGGTTTAAGTTTTTTTACTGATTTACTTGAAATATAAATAGTTGGTTGATTTCTTTGCATATGAATATTACATTTTAAGTTAAATTTATAATTTAATACACTTATTATAAATGTACATTCTTGAATAGTTAAAGATTGAGTTTGAAGTGTAATACCTTTATATGTTTTAATACCATCTCCCATTATCCAATGAGCTAATGTCTCATAAGTTAATATAAAATATAAATTTAAAGGTACCCTTTTTACGCCATTTATATACAATAAATCATGCCATTTAGTAAAACAAGGATAAACTCTAGTTGCAAACATAAAAATATAATACTTTTTACCATTTATATTAGTTGTAGTTATTTTAGGTAATGATCTACAATAATGAGATAATTTATTATATACAAACCAAAGATATTCAAAATTTTTTTGTTTAAAAGCTAATAAAGTTTTATTATTTTTATTTTTATATAAATAACCATCTGATAATAAAATTCCTAAAATAAAAGAATTTAAATGTTTTGGTATTTTACATATAGATCTTAATTTAGAACTAAAACCTTTATATTTTAAAGTAGAATTTAAATTATAACCATAAACAACTAAACTTTTACATTCTATATTTTTAGATATATTATTTAAATTCGTATTTATTTTTTTATTATTTAAAATGTTATTACTTAAATGAATTAAATTGTAGGTCATATCTTTCTTGCTGAAGGAAAGTGACAACCATAAAAGATATTGATTATTTAATGATAAACTAGAAGTCACCATAAAAATATAATCATAAGTACCTGAAAAAGAATATAATGTTAATATAGCCATTAACATTAATAATGAACCTGCGAATGTCATTAAAAAAAATTGATAACTAGCAAATATTCTTATTAATTCTATTTTTTTTCCAGATTTATAACCTTGTATATCACTACCAAATAAACCTATTAATAAAAACATAGGTATTAATGATGTTTCAAAAAATATATAAAATATTAAAATATCTAATACTATAAAAATTAAAATTAAAAAATTTTCTAAAGATAATAAAGATAATATAAAATATTTTATATTTGAATTAATTTTCCAACTTGATATTATAGATAATCCTATTATAAATGTTGTTAATAATAAAAATAACAATGATATACTATCTATACCATATATTATAATTTTTGTTATTTTTACTATAAATTGTGGATTATTATAAGAATAATTATATTTATTCCACATTACTATTGTAATTATTAAACCTATTATAGTAAAAAAAAATCCTATTTTTTTAGAATTTAATTTTTTTACTATATTTAAACAATTTAATATTCCTATAAATGGTGTTAAAATTAAAAGATTTGTCATTTTTTATTATTTAATATATTTTTTTTTATTTACTTTTATTATTATTTATAACTTTTTTTTTTAATCTTCAATTTTTTAATTTTATTATATATTATTTATATAATAATAATTAATTTAAATAATAAAATATATTTTATTATTTAAATTATTAAAAATTAATTTTAACTTTATAACATCTTATTTAATTAAAGTAATTACTTTATTTTTTTACATTATAAGGTAAAATC
>JANBOK010000246.1:0-19376 GCA_027595805.1 Coemansia sp. Benny D160-2 | reverse complement strand
TTGGACATATTCAACCAGTCGAGAAGTCTCAGCGTCAGTCCACATATGCTTCTCACTGTTGGTCGATGCTTTCGATGTTGCTGCTATCGAGCTGGCAGGTCCGGTTTGAAGAATGCTTTTAGTGCTCTGCGTAGCTGTCTTTTTACAGCGAACGACTAGACGTGCTTTAGCAGTTTGTAGAATGGAATCAGAGAACTGCCAAACAGTTGGCTGCAGATTTAACGCAAAGAAGGGCATTTCAAAAACAAATAATACATAAATATAGAAAGATAAATAAAGCAAAATAAATGAAACGGAAACAAAAAAGTTTTTTCGATTAGACATGTCAGTAGCTGTTCTAGTCAAATCAATAAAATCAGGTGATTTCGAACTAGACAGCGAACCGAGAGATCAGTTGGTGGCTTCTTTCTGCTTGTTCTCTGTGTCTCTGTAAACTGCACGAATAACATAAGCGCTGCCAGATCTGGGCACAGCTCCAAAAGCATGATCATTTCCGATCTCGGATTCCCGATCAATGTTGTGGTATCCGCCAATGTTCGATCGGCGCTGCACATCAGCAAACCCGCCGATGCCTGCGTTAGGGTGGCTTCTCGGAACAGCTTGCATCCTGAGGTCTCTATCCACGTAGTACGGTTTCAGAACAGAATCTTTTCTTTTCTTTCCTCGTGATTTATCCTGCTCTATAGCATTAGGCGGGGTTGCTGAAGTGGCTGCAGATACGCAGTCTTGCGGATCGCACAGATGGCGCGTATGCGTGAACTGAAATAGCTTTGAAAGAGAAACCATTCTGTGTCCAAGTCATTTGCAACGTTATACTGATAATTATACTATGTAATAAAGTTTTACCAGAACTAAAGGAAAGGTAAAAACTGCATCCTTGTGTTCTTTCTGCGTTCTTTTCATTCTCATTTTCACTTTGTGAAACACCAAAGTTAAAAGAGCCATTTTCTGGATAAGGGTGCCGCAATATGGCTGTAAATATTCTTCTTCTTTATCGTGCAACGCCACCCTAGATGTCTAATCCAGCATATTGGCCTTTCATATTATATCCTCGACGATATCCGACATGTACCGGATCGGCCGCTTGTGGTGATGATCAAACGACACATTCAAGATCTTGTCATCCTTGCCATCCGCTCCCTCTGTACGCTTGTGTGATACGTCCAGAAGACTACGCCTACCTCTTCCGTTGGTCTCCCAGTCCTTGACAATCTTGCGCTCCATGCTCACTAGCGCCTTTTCCACGGAATAATATACGTGATCCCGACTCGCGAAGCGCATCTTCTCCAACGCAACAAAAATATAGTCGCATCTCTTCAGGCCCTTGTCAGGGAGCACCAGCGCAGCAGCCAAGCGCAGTGCTCGCATAGCTCTCCATCGTGGATACGCCTTCTTGCTGTACTGTTTCTTTGACGCTATAGCCGCCACCCGGTAATCACGAAACCTTAGACCATTGTAGTCCCGCGGATACTCGTCCGTATTCCAGGGACTGGCTAGAAGCGTAAACATGTCTGTCCGCAGCCTATACACCGTTGTCCTGTGAAACAGAATCCGTGAAAGCCCATCCGATTTATCCAATCCTTTGGGCTTAAAGTACTTTTCCCGCGGCAGCATCGGATCGTTTGGATAAGGTACTACTCCCGATGAAAGCACACCAGTTGTCCGTCCTGGTAGCTTAAACTGTATCTTGAAGTTGTCCGACAGTCGATAAGCAAGTGCAGTCGTTGTGATCCATCGCGTTGTGTTCTTTCGTAACAAGTGTGTGGCTGGAACCAACGCTAGCTTTTGCCAAATATGCTGCTTGTATGCTCTACCACAGAACATCCCAGTGCCAGTTAGAAGAAAAATAGAGAAAAAGTGCGTTCTTTCTATTTCTCAAATTTCAGAACTATACTAAAGTTATTAATTCAAACTGCGGAGAGGAACAAAGCAGAAGTATAAAAGTTGCTATTTTGGCTTGGCTGCTTTATTCTTCAGGGCATGATTTTATATGCCATCGAATTACAAAGTAGCACCGATCAAATCAATACCTTTAGGCATCAAGGTTTTATAGGCGGTGCTTGAAGACAAAAAAGAGTAAACAAACAAATGAATAAACAATTCCATCTCCTTTAGTCGAAATTCAAAGGTTTCCAAATTCTATTTACATATTCTTTTCCAAAGTAGAAGCACCTCAAACTGAAAGCAGTGCTGTTGTCATAATGTCTACAACTAGTATAGGTAAGGCGAAGAACGCTATTTATCACAACAGATAGCACATCCGTTGCTGTTTTTTGTGAGGCTAATAAAGAGTGTTCAGAGATACTTGATACGTGTAGCTACAGATCGTGAGGCGAGACGGAAAGCTCGGTACAGAGGAAACCCAGAACGTGCACGGTTCCACAGACAGCACGAGGCCGACGAGTTTGAAATCAAAGTTCGGGATGATCTGGATAGGAACGGCAGCAAAAGCAAGAACGCTGATGCTGTGCGTGATGCAAACGGTGAGCTGCCTGTCTCACTTGTACGCGGGTTGCGTCGGGTGTCTATCAATGAGCTTGCAGACACATACACATTATCCGAACCCAGGGAAAGCATGGCACCTATTGTTGAGCTATCGGCTGATGGCATTAACTCAAATTATAATCGCCCAGTTTCAGGCGTCAAGTCATTGATGAGCGGAATGCAGCCAGGCAAACAAACGCGCAGTTTGGTAAACAATGAAACTCAGAGGGCATGTGGGTTGGATTCGGGTGTTTTTGATACAGTGTCTGCGGATTTTGATGATAGCGCAGAGCGGGCTGAGCATTCTGAAGATAATTCTGGGATTGCTTTGGAGCAAGCGTCCGGTTCAGAGTCTGAGTTGGAAAACAGTGCCGGGCAGCAACAGGAAATAGCAGATGCCAGGGGTACTGCCAATATATCTGCAACAATAGAGCCCAACGAATTACATTGCAAAGGCAATAAGGAGCTCAAAGCAGAAAAGCCCGAGAAACCGCGGAAACGACAGCAGCGACCCCGAAAGAAGGATATTGATGTCAAAAACATTGAATCAGTGCTGCAAGAGGCGCCCACGCGCATGACACGGTCGATGGCAAAGAAAATTGGCGTTGAGGCCCCTCGAAGGTATTTTGGCGAAGGCGTCTCTACGTCACAGATACTTCGTCCAGCAAAACCAGCAGCAACCCAGAAACCAAAGCGTGAGTTGTAGAAGCATCATCAGGGTCTGCTGCGGGTGAATAGGCAGATGCTAGCTGCACAATGTCGTCACATCCCCCCTATTTACTTTGCTTTTGCACGTCTTTTCTGCTCTATGCTACAGCCAGCTCATTGAGCAGGTTGTGGATAATCGGAATTGCTCCTTGCTGGTGGCAATTCTATTTTTAACGGTGCACCAGAAAAAACCCCATCCCCCTATTCATGAGAATTGCCTCCTTTTATTTGGCGGGTTTGCTCTTCAATCAACAAAGGTGCTGTCAAAGTCTGCATCCTGTCCTTTACGCGAAGCCTTTTTTTCTGATTGTGGAATGGATTCGACAATGCCAAGCAAAATGTAATGACGGCAACAGCATCGTATCACATGTCCCATTAATATACAACGTAAGCGATGAGCGATGGTGGCCTTTTTTCACGCCAAACCCCATTTATCTACGTTGCAACAAAGGGCAAAAAACTCAATGGAAGCCGGCGGCGTTCTCAAAAAAAAAAGATGCAAATAATGACAGTACATTGTTCGATGTGCGTCACTTGTTTCACGTTGAGGAATTAAGAAAAGCCCCTCGCCAGCGCAAGCACAGAATCTAAAAAAGGAGACATGGGCATCTTTGAAGCCAGAGCGTACTGATTCCAATCCAGCTACAGCGGATACGTCACAATGCTTTGTCCTCCCATGTTCAGTTTTAAAGATATTCTTGCTGCAACTGCATCCTCCACTTGACTTTTCTGCTGCATAATAATCGCTCTGCAACATTTTGCTGACCAACGATGAAAATTGTATAGTTCCTGTTTCACTTATAAAGTCCCTCCCTTCTTTAGCAAACGCAATCTACATCTCTTCCACATTCAAACATATTTCTTCTTTAACTCACAAACCCAGTTTATAATACATATCTCGTTTTCTTATTTTCTTGCGCACTGTTACAGTATTATTTATACCGGAAGCCATGTTCTGGAAGAAAAACGCGAATATCCACTCTTGTCGTAGCTCATCAAGCTCGTTCGTCGACAACAGCATGGAGATATCCCCTCCTACAAACACAAACACAAACAACTATAAGCCTGTGCTTCTAAAAGATCCTCTTGAGATGGAGAACAACCCGTATACACAGCATAATCGCATTGCGACTAAAAGCGAGAGATCAAGCGCCACCACAACCAACAGCAATTGCAAAGGTCTCAGCGCCAACCCAGAGCAAAATTTCTACACAGCACAATCCTCAGCACGGTGCCTCGACTCTCACGCCTCGCTTGCTGAGCTGGAGATGCGTCTTCGCAGCCTCCAGCAACAGATGGGCATATGTGACTCCTCAAAGACCCTGGAAGAAAGCCCTGCCATTGAAGCATTGCTGCGTACACCTAGTAGCGACAACGAACAGCACGCAGCCTGGTTTGATCTGTGTGGATGGATCCGCCGTCCAAAAAACGCCGTAACCGTCTCTCCTGCTTTATCCGCCACTGCTATCAATGGCAA
Source organism: Coemansia sp. Benny D160-2 (assembly GCA_027595805.1). Classification (NCBI taxonomy): domain Eukaryota; kingdom Fungi; phylum Kickxellomycota; class Kickxellomycetes; order Kickxellales; family Kickxellaceae; genus Coemansia; species Coemansia sp. Benny D160-2. The sequence goes on along the minus strand of JANBOK010000246.1, from coordinate 14,707 downwards.
CAACCGCAAACCACACGTTCTTTACCGCCGCAGCAAGTCCCACGTTAGCGAAAAGCCAAGCAATATTGGTCAGCTAGGACAAGAAGACACCTTTAAATCAAGGCCAAGCGATGCAACCATCCAACCTAAAAAGCCAAACTGTCCAGACGAGATTGCAAAGCTACTTGACGAATTCTCCGGAAACTGCGGACTCATTGCTTCTTTTATGAACAATCATGAGGACCTGATGGAGCCGCTTATGCCGTATGTGCTTGAAGATGCACACTTTATGTCGTCGCGGCCTGGAATTGTTCTTCTCAGCGACCCTACCTCGCAGCATCTACCTCCGCTTGCGGCAGAAGAGTATGCGGCACACATATCTAGGATTACATACTTTGTCAGAGCCCTGCAGGCTCTTGAAGCTGCCGACCCTGGCTACCTCTCGAACCCTTACTCACGACTTCTCCTTGATCTGCTCATTGATCTGGAACATGCAATCACCCTGCCACGTATTGAATTTCTTCGCAGGCACGCGGAAACAGTTCACGCTATGGGTGCAGCCAGTGCTCAACAGAATGAACAGAAGAGTAGCTCTGTTTTGGCAATAGGCAATGGTGACGAGTGGATTGATCCAGACAGCGAGTGGAATGTTCAGCACATGCTCCGCGTGGCCCAGGCTATCCCTCGCCGTCCAAGCTACCACAATAGTAGTGAAGAGATTGGCAGATTGAACAAACGGATGGCCATAGTGGATTCTCCTCCAGCACTATCAACATGCGAAGGAAGCATACTTGGAGACAGACTGTGGCCTGATAGCAGCTTGCCGCCCGATGGCGTGATAGAGTCAAGCAAGGATCCGCTAATTGCTCCCATTAACGAAGTAGTTGACCGAATAAGCAATTCAAAAGCGTCTACACGGACAGAGGAATCTACAACGACCGCAAGCACCGCAGAATCCAACGCAGAGCAGTTTCACTCAAAGTTGCATCCCGTGGTGAAACCGCGTCTAATGGAGGTATCAAATCGCCAGCAGATGGTTGCTGACTCAAGAAATGTCAATAAAGGGAAGCGGCCCGGTAGACTTTACAGAAAATCGGTTCTACCAAGCGCCGTGCAGTCAGTTATGTAGCAACATATCCGAATATCCAGCCATGCGTTAAGCTGTGAGAGAGTTTGTGTTTTTTTTGTGTTTACTTTAAAAAGCTTTCATTGTGTTTATAAAAGTTTAAATCTGTTAGAACCACTAGTGCGATTGCTAGCTTGATGCTAAGATGTAAAGCTGCCGTCGATTGGAATAGAATTGAGAATTTCATCATATTCATCCATCTCGCCGCATTGGTTAGATTTGGCGCATGCTACATCAGATTCACTGTCAAGTTGTACTTGAGAATCCTCTACTGACGGCAATGGTCTTGAATGTGCTGGAATGGGAATCTCTACTCTCTTCAAACAGCCGACTACAAGATACATTTATTGGGAAAAAAGCAAAGTAAAAGAAAGAGCCAAGTAGTAGTTTAAACACGCTAGCATAGCACACGTTATAATCATCACAAGCACCAAAGATCAATTTATCTAAACCTACCATGCGTACGTGGAGATACTTCCAAGACAACTGTCGTGTTTTCGTTAGGATTGCACAATCCAATGCACGATTCATAGAAAATTGTAGTTGGCAATAGCTCGACAATCTCAAACTTTAGAAGAATTCCGTCTGAAGTATACGACAAAAGAGTGAATTGTGTTGTGTCTGCTAATTCACAACTCTTGTCAGCATCCTTGACATTTTCTTGCGTAATCTGAAAGGCAAAAACTATGCTTCTGTCGTCTATCCAGCTAGCATGTATATTGACAGATTTGATTTGCAGAAGCATTGCGGCATTACAGAGTATTCTTGTCCCAAATGGAGGATTTCGTTTGAGAATCTACAGCCTTGAGGTTTAGAATTTAGTATTTTACATAGGCATATAATGTAAATGCTTCTTTATTCTAAAATAACTTACGTATTCAATATCCCGTGCCTTGGCGTCGCAGAGTTGAGAAATGTTCTTTATTCCATTTTTAAAGAGGGTCTCTGAATAGCAGGGACCAATCTCGTTTACTTGCTGCAATACAGCAGCTGTATTTTCATTGCAGCCAGAAAAGAGCTCGCGCGCTCTAAACTTTTTTAATTAGACACGGAAATGTTAGCATGTTATCTCAAAAACAAGGATACATCTTTCTGAATAGACAACACTCCAAGTTGGCTACTTACATTATAGTTGCGTTCACTACGCCTTGGAGGTCATTAAAAAGCGCGTAATAACCGCATATGCACATTGCTGGGTTTCGTGCTAGTTGAAGAGCCCTGTTAATGTCCTGGCCTAGAGATGCTGTAAAGCTGCCTGAAGAAATATGTTTGCGCTGCAGACCGTACTATATTTTCTTGAAACAGGCAACCAAAGCATCAGTATAATGGCTGTCTTTGCAAGGTATGCTAACAGCACTTGCAAAATGTTAATTACCTGCAAAAGCACAAGAATCTTGTCCTCAACCAAAGTGACTACCGTGCGATCTGGTTTAAAATGTATATGTACGCTTTTAGCCATTTCATTCAGAATGCTCTTCTGGCCTCTTGTTATTGAAAGACTGCCAAACTCGCCGCAACCACAAATAGATTTCAACTACATATCAAGGATTGATTTACTTGGCCAGTTATCAAAAGATGAGTAATAGAAGTCACTACAGGCAACGGATTATATTATAAAACAACCAATACTTACAACCTGGCTGTACGTTGGATGAGAGGGCATGGCCTCAAACATCTTGGCCATATTTATTGGGTCTACGTGATATTCGGCTATGCAATTCCCAAGATCTACATAGATTCTTGTCATTTTAGAAAAACTAAAGTATCGTAGGGCTGGCTCCATAGACAAGCAGATACAAGCAGATATAGTCCATTGTTGTTTTACTAACCTGTGGATTTCAGCTTGCTATCTTTGTAATATCCAAGCAGCCCACAATTGCACAGACGCAGAACCTCGTTTTCAACAAGATCTATAGTTTATTTTAACACACAGTGCTTGTTATTAGCTGAGCCATTACCCGCAAGTAAATGGTAAACAAAAGTTAAAAATATGGCTACTTTAAAAGTAAAATTAAAGTACTTACATCTGCAATAGCCATTCTGTTTATCTGATTGATAAAGCCTATTACTATTAATATATCTAGCTGGATTCTTTTTTATGCGCACTGCAAGAAACGTTGAATTTATCCTAAAGGCACAAAAATATACATTCAAAAGCTGATAATTAGATTACCATGTTCACATTCTTCTAGCCAACATTTTATAGTATTTAATGCTTACCACGCCATTATGTCCTCCATTGTGCTAAATCTGTTGCAATGGACATTACAAAGTATTAAGCGACAAAGCTCTGGTTGAAGGCTAGTGGCGATTATATTAGAAATAGAGAAAGGTTAAACAAATGTCAGTATCTAATCCAATTCTTAGTACGTGTTCTTTAGACAATTAATATAGCTATAATTACACTTGCCTGCTTTCTAGGGTTTCTGCTCCAGTTACCAGTGACTGATATGTTTTTACCATGTTTTGCTCGGTAAGAATAATTGCTTTTGCGTTCTTGTCAATGTGTGAACGTCCAGCTCGTCCAATAAATTGCAGGATGTCCAGCGTAGAGTACTCCTCGTAGCCGTTATCAATGTAGCCTATTTGAATTAGTAAATATGTATGCCATTTTGACAGGGTATTGATTTAAGCCAATTGACAACCAATTGCTTACCTTTGGTGCCTTTCACAATAGTCATATATACAGGCAGGTTTATTCCCATTCCAAGCGTACTTGTCGAACCTACAAATAAAGTGTACGTTGGTTTATAAAGCTAGCTGCCTTTTATTACAATACCATTGCAGCCTATTAGTAAATTATTTTGTTGTTGTTGTAAAAACTTACACAATATCTGGATTGAGTTGCTAGTAAATAGCTGTTCAACACGCATTCTGTCTCTTGCGGATAGACCCGCATGGTGGTAAGCTACTCCGCAGGGAACCGAGTCTACATGAATGGTATTTTATAAAGCAAGTGTAAGATTAGTTAGCTAGAGTATAAAATTGTAGATAATACGCAAAGAAACACTTTTCCATTCTTACCATTAAGAAGGCGGTTTGTGAACAAACTAGTCAAAGTGACCGGAACTGGAGGTTTTACAAGACGAGATATATTATTAGAAAGATAGCGACATGTGTCCTGTGCTGCACCCCTTGACGAGCAAAAGATGAGTACAGAGCGGCCTGCTCCGTGCTGGTTGATTATAGAAGGCAGTTTGTAGTCAAGATTGCGCTGGAACTGAAAATAGTTGGTGCGGTAATCATAGCCCAGAACAATCTTAGACAGCTGTACTGGTCGGTACTCTGAACCAAACACACGTGTTTTTGCATATCTAGGTGCCTCTGAGCCATTTGACAGATATCCGCTAGAATAGAACCATTCTGAGATATCAGATATGTTGCTGATTGTTGCTGATGTAGCAACAATACGGACATTGCCGTTTTCTTGTCTAATTGAGCCGACAGCCAGCTCAAGGGATGCGCCGCGGCTTGTGCCAACCATATGGCACTCGTCTATCAGCAGTAGTCCAATTGAACGGAGCAATGTAGCAGCGCCCTGTGTCGAATTTTCAGTAATCGACAACCACCTTTCAGGCGTGGAGCAAATAATGTGGGCGCCGAAAATGTCGGTTCTGTCTTTTGATACCTTGTTATTCTTTCCAGTTGTTCCAGCAGAGTGCATTTCAACAAGGTCCACACAGTTAATTCCACAATCTGAAAACTTTGAACGCCATTCAACTGCTTTTTCAGAACAGAGGGCCTTTAGAGGAGCCAAGTATAGAGCCTTTGATGCACTGCTGTCTTTACCAGCACTTCTGAATAGCCTGATCATCGCAATCTCCAGCAGCACTGTTTTTCCAGACGCAGTAGGTGCGCTAATCACCAAGTTAGCACTAGTCAGATAGAGATCATTGAAGCACTCGGACTGTAGCCGATTAAAATGTTCGAATGGATATGCTTTTGTAAATTGGTGAGGCAGTCTGTCTACCGGAACTAAGGCATGATCCAGGGGTCCAGAATAAGACATATTCTTTGGGAATGGGTGCTGGAAATAACTGCTCTCGCCGAACAATGTCCTGGAGGAACTGGTACTTCCCGCTGGTGTGAGGATTGTCAAATCATTCCAGTCTTCTTGCTGTATTTTCTGGCGCTTGGACAAAGGAAGCCCTGCCACTGCAGCAGGCGTGTGTTGTAGACCAGTATCAGAAAGGCTAGCGTCTGCGACACTGCATGGCGAGTTTGAAAGATCAACAACACTACAAGAGTCGCTATTGCTGTCGCTTATCTCTTCTACGACATCTGGCATCAATGGTATTGGACTAGTTGAAAAAGGTTGACTAGTGTTATCCATATCTGCGACTGCCTTTTAAAAGTTTAAAAGTAATTAAATTACAAGCATTTGAAGGAAGAAAGAAAGGAAAGAAGAAATGGCGACAGCAATATTAGCATTCACGCTGCATCTAGCTCGCTTGGCAATTGGAAAAAGTAGATAAACAAGTTGCGATTATAGCATACACTCTAAAAATATTTATTTACTATAATCCTAGTGCCAAAAAATCGTTATCTTCACAACCACGCACATTTGTCCACCATATGAAGCATCTCATCGATCTGTCTTTTGATTGCCAGTTAGCATAGCGCGGCTGTTGAGGCCGCCAGCAATCCCAGCCGCCCACGAAACGCCGGAAAGAACCGGTCTGCTAGCACCCGCCAAGGACACAAGCCCGCCTACTCTGTCTAGACGTCTTCGCCGGTACCATACGGCCCAGGTAGAGATGCCAAACAGTGCGGCGGTTGTGGTACGCTGGATCCAAGGCTTTACAGGCTCAAACTCGGATTCCAGTGTACTCTTGTTGATACGCACCGCAACCTTTGAGGTTTCTGTCACGCCTGATAGCGCATGATTCAGGTACCTGATCAGAGGACTGACTGTTATCAACTCCTCCTCTGAAGGCGCAGTAGATACGGAGCTGACTTTGCGATCACCGTCTACAGCAGGTGGTGGTGTCTCGTTCTTTGATTCAGTCATAGCGCACACATAGAACCGGATTGTTGAATAGAAAATGTAAAGGCCAGGAATGGGAACAAACGATCGGGTAACAGATAGTCTAACAGAATAACCTTTTTCCCCTCTTTGGTCGGTCAATGACAACGCAATCCCAATTGGCTGGCCTTGTGGGACAGGAGCCATGTGATGGAAATAGAGTTTGATTCTATTATTCTAGTCGATGTGCTTTGGCGACATTCGCTCTCTAAACAAAGGCAAGCTCTATAAACAAATATATTCTTTTCAATATTGAAAAACACGCAGCCTTAAAGACAATATAATAGAAGAAAAGCTAGATTGTTTTTTTTTTTTACTTTTCAAGCGACTTTGCAAGCTCAGCAAGAGCATCGAGCTTCTTGTACTTTGAATCAGCGACAGCAGCAACAGAGTCATCGGAGCTAAAGGTGCTCCTCCACTGGACATAGGCAGAATCATTGGAAGTGACTGGGTAGACACGGAACGAGTGCTGAGCCGAGAGCGTGGTCACCGGAGGAACCGAGTCAATGAGCTCGTAGGTGAGCGAGCGCTTGAGCTCGGAGTACTCAACCAGACGATGCTTCTGGACAGTCCCATCGTTAAAGGTGGTGATGCGCACACCGCCGACTTCGCTGGTGCTTTCGGGGAGCTCGACGGTCTTGACAATCGACCAGAACTTGAAGTCCTGCTTGCGCAGGGCTTCCCAGACCTTGTCGACAGGGGCGTTGATGACGCAGGATTCGGTATTCTGGGTTGACATTGGAAAGAAGTGCAGACAAAAACGAATCGACCTTAATAATAGCCAAGGTTTGAGAAAGAGGGGAAAAGATAATGCTAGGAGAGAAAAAGGGAGAAGAAAAAACTTTGTCGGTCGTTGTAAACTTGAGAGAGAACAATTGGGGGATTGGGGGAGTAGAAAGAGGCCCTTTTAATGGCCGCAACTGGAGGAGTGGGGGGGAGTAAGGAGAAGAAGCATCGGTTGGTTGGGCGGGCCAAGTTTCCAAAGCATGGACCATCATCAATCATCAGGATCCAGGAGAATCTCGCCGCCCCTCGCATGAAGCTGCATATGCCCTTGAGAGGGAAGACCCTGAGGATTACAAGTCAGAAGCCTGAGGAGCATGGCTAGAGTTAAATGGAGCTGAGAGGTATTCACACAAATAGTTTGAACATGTAGCAGGCTCCTCTTCCCTCCTCACCCGAAATCCAATTGCGTAAAAGGAAACTAACATTACTAAAGAAAAGAAGCCATGCCATGTGGCCAAGCTTTCTTTGTACAAAAGCCTTCACGTTTCTTCGGCAAATGGTCCCGCGACCACACTAAAGCTTAAAAAGCATGACTTTTTTGTAGAATAGCAAAAGAAGAAAGGAAAGCTTACATTTTGCTTATATATTTGTCTTTGGTGCATCCGAACACATAAAATATGGCTGCTTGATGAAAAAGAAAGGTAATTGCACATTTGTAGTCGTAGAATCTACCCAAACCCCTTCTTTCACTTTATTATCAACATATTTTAATCTTTTTTTTTCGTTCAACTCCATCTTTTTTTTGCACAGAGCGTATATAGTTTTACAGGTGCTTACGACACTTTCAATTCTGGACATACCGGATATCCTACTTTTAATAGTCATACAAGAAGAAGAAACAAAGGAAGAGACCAGCAGACCATATCGTGTAGCGTGGGGGTGCACCTTTCTTCTCGCTTTTCTTTTCTTCTCTTTCTCTTTTTTCCTCCATTCATTAAAGCTTACCTTGTCAAGAATAACAAACATTACATATTTATTAACAATGCGGTTGGCGCCATACATTGCAGCTCTGGTAGCAGCATTGGCCGTGGGAGGCGTAGCAGGACAAACAACTACAAAAAGAGCAGCAAGCACAGAGACAGTGTCATCGGAACTAACAGACGTAAAGTTCATTGCTGGGCTCTTCTGGGCATCGGCAACCGGACTACATCGACGGTGTGCGGCAACAGTCATAACAAACAACACGCTTGTAACAAGCGCAGCGTGTGCAATGTCTGACTATCCAACAGCTGCGTATGGAGCGGGAGAATGGCGCATTATTGCCGGCGACACAGACGACCGGTACCTCGAGACGGCTGGAAGCGACCAGAAGGGATTCAGTGTTGCCAACATCGATATAGACAAGTGCGCAAACTTTGCAGTCATCCAGCTAAGCGACGAGATGTACATTGGGTCCGAAATCCAGTCCATCGTGCTAAGCAGCCATCCGCTGGAAGCGGGCATCCAGCTTTTCACTTACAACACATCCAATCCGACGGGAACTCCATTCTTGTCACTCAGCCTGGGAGGCACCGATGCCTGCGAGATGCACCTTCCAGGGTACACCGACGATTACTTTATTTGCACACAGCCGGTGCAGAACCAAATGGTCGCCGGCGACTATCTAGGCGGCGACCCCATCATCGGCTTCAGCAACCAGCAGCAGGCCGGGGCAATTGTTGCGCTGGTGGGCGTTACCGGAAGATACTACTCAACGCTTGTAGATGCGCAGAATGGAAAGATTAACGACCCGGCAGCGTACCGCTTCAGTCCCATGGTTGCGCCGCACATTGACAAAATTGCAAAGTACGCCGGCGTCGAGCCAACATCCATCATCACAACAGGCAGTCTTTTCTAGTTTGCTCTAGAAGACACCAGGCTGCATTTCTCCATAGAACAATCCCAAGTAAACTCCCATTTCCCACCTCTATAGTTCTCTCCCATCTCTTCCGTCGTCCGCTAATGAATCAATTGGGACAAATAAAGGCGAAAGAAAAAAGAAAGGCCATGTCAGACAGATTTACTTACAATAAAAAACATCCATGCCTGTGTATGGTTCATGGCAAGAGATCAGGTTTGCGATGAGCAATGTACTGCTCGATGCTAGACCACAGACCCGTAATCGTGGCTCTATCCATATGACGCCGGGACCGCTCAATATTAAGCGGCTTGATTCCCCAGGACGCCGTTGTCTCCTTCAGCTGCTCGTCCTGGTACTTTGGATAGAAGCCCAGACAGTTGCGGAAAACCTCCTCTGGCGACTTCCACAGCCAGTTCTTGAACTGCCACGCCGCCCCCTGCGTGAACACACACACCACGCTGTTCCAGTCAGCATCGGTGAAGTCCTGCACAGAATCGACAACACGGAACCGCTGGTTGTGCCCAGTAGACTGGAGTTTGCGCTCAACCGTGGCCTCGCGTGGTTTGGATCCGCCCTTCTCCATCACCACGCGCCATTCAACAAACTGGAAGTCCTGGAGAAGCGGTTTGATGTTGTACATGTTGAGCATTGCTGTTGTCGCCGCAGGAACAACAATAATCGGCGTTTGTCTCTTTCCACGCGCAGTCTTTCTGTGCGCCAGCCGCGCAGTCACGCCGTTTCCCGACGCTCCACCCGAGGCAGCAGCAGAAGCAGAGGTGGGAGCACCCGCTGTATCTGCAGATCTGGCGCTGGCTCCCTTCGCATCGCCCTTTGTTGGGAACAGCTCCTTGATCAGACCCGCTGCGCTGGCAAAGCTGTTGTTGCTGCTCAGCGCACTCGATGTTGTCACCAGCACGCGCTCGCGCCGCATAATGTCTCTGGCCGGATCCCCGCCGGCTGCTGTCGATGCTCCCTGGGCGCCAGACACAAGCCGGTCGCCTCCACCCATCGAGTCGGCCGCCGATGTGCGCAGCCGAACACGCCTCCCGTCAGAGGCAACACCAGCATCATCGTCACCACGTTTCTCACCCGCCACCGCATCGCCCGAAGCAGCAGCAGCACCAGCACTAGCACCAGCAGAAGCAGTCGTAGAGGCTCCAGCCGACGACACGACATCCGCGATTTTGCCGGTAAGGTAATCAAGCAGGTTCCCACGATCGCCAAACGAAACCGTCTGCAGGCCCAGCGAATTCGTGGTCTTCATGTACTCGTAGAAGCTCTGGTTCCGGTGGTCCAGAAAATGCAACAGCGCCGACAGCGCGTACTGGTCCGCCTCGCTGTTGCTTCGCAGGTACCGCGTGGGCGTGTCGCGCGCAAACGACGCGTCCTCGCCAAACCGCACAGTCGCCGCCTGAAGCAAGTCCTTTGTGAGATTGCCATCCTTGTCCAGTAATTCGATCGTCTTCTGCTGCATCGTGTACTGCCGAAGCAGTTCGAGTGGATCCGATGTGGCTGTAGCGGTCAATGACATTTGGTCGGTGTAAATGGATGAGCAGACAAGTGCGCGCGTTAAATTAATGGTAGCAAAAGGAGTACGAGCGATAGCAGTGGTGAGAAATAAAAAGAATAAAAAAGATAGAAAAGCAAGAGCTACGTAAACAGCAGCTTGTCGCCAAAAATAAAAGTTGGCTTCTTTTGTCAAAAACGGAAAAAAGCACGCTGCTAATCCAAATCTAATATCTACAACCTGATTATGCGGCATAGACCGAAATCTCGTGATCAGCAGTGATATTAATCATTTTCTGTTTCTATTTTTTTTTTGAGGTAACAATTTTTCATATTCCCACAGCGATGGTTCTAAGCGAGCAAAATAGCAAAGGATGGTGTTAACTGGCTACTCGAGTCTTGTTTCTTTTCTTCATATTTTTCCTATATTATACTTGAATAATTTCTTGTATAGCGTCTTACTGTTTGCGAGTGTTTTGTTCATATTGTAAAAGCATCCTGCGAGCTAAAGGAGGTGTGGTGAGCTGGATCCGATAGAAAACCACAAAAAGAGCAAGAGAGCACTTGAATATTCAAAGGATCATATCCTACATCGACACACACACACAAACGCCAGACAAATACATAGGATCTGGTAAAATATTCAGAATAGACAATAAAACGATTACTTAGTAACCAAGGCCGCAGCCATGGTTGGCACAACAGATCAAAGATTGCGACTGGAAGAACGCGATGCCATGGACGTGGTAACGCAGGGGCTGGAGAAGCTCAACAGAGCGCATTCAACAACCCGGCTGATCAACGGAACCGGCGATGAAGGGGCCGCAGCTGATGGCTCCACCATGGAAGAAGACACGACGGTCCAGAACGAGGAAAAGGACAAACGCACAATCCACCGGAGCCTGGAGACAAGCGTGGAGGTGATTGATGCGGATCCGCTGAGCATTGATCTACCGCAAGCAATTGTGTGGTTGCTCGAGACGATCCGGCAGAAGGAGGAGAACATTGGTGTTGGCGCAACAGCGGAGACAATACTCGAGTACTTGGAGAAATGGGCCAGTGCGCCAGAGAGAGCAACCGTTGGCGGAGTGCTCGACCGGCTGTCCGCGCTTCTTCTTCTCGGCGCCACCGACGATCACGGGAAATGGAGCTCGAGATTGCTTGGGATATCCAGCACTGATGGTGCACCGGTGTCCAGCCGGTGGACGGATGGGAGGCTGGCGCTGGCGGTGAGCACGGTGTTCCGGACGATTCTGGTAGACTTGGTAGCCCGCTGGACGCTGCCCGAGGCACCGGTAACCGTGTTCCGCCACGCAATCCCCGCAGCACACGCGGGAGATCTGCACGCCGAGGCCGATCTGCGCGTAGCCTATGCGGCGGGGATTCTGCTGGGAACGGCGCCGCAGATCAGGAGCCTAGTGATCGATTACTTTGAGCATCGCAACGGATCCAGCATTGCACAGCACGCGGTGGCAGCCGCCAGCAGCCGTGGTAATCAGGAGGAGGAGGCAGTCCTCGTGGTTGCCCACCGTCTGCTGCGCAAGCTCCCCGAGATAATCGACGGCATCGCGACGTGGGACTGGATGACCCCGCTTGCCACGCTCATGGGCACAGCAAGCACTCCGCTAGCCAGGCTGCTTGCCTGCGAGTGCGTGAGTGTGGTCAAGGCATTGTCCGACAACGGGAGGGCCACGCTGCTGCGGTCGCTGGGCATCGACGATACTCTGCTTGTCGCGCGCACGCAGGCGTGGCTGGGCGACGGGGAGCGCTCGTTTGACGAGGCCGCCGGCAGCACGATGGTTAGGGCAAACCAGCAGGCGTATCGGCGCGGCCTGTGGCAGTCGCAGTCTGCCGAAGATGACGCTGCCACCACCACTACGAGCGCCCAGCACGTTTGGATCACGGAATCAGATCTGGCCAGATGCGTGGCAAACGTGGGCGACGTGCTTCTTCACGCCCACCACACGCCGACAGCGGAAACCGCATCGCGGGTAGAAGCCAGCGGGCCGGGCAGCCTGGTGCTGACGCCAACAGTCGTCAGGAACATCCGCGAGATGGCGCTGGCGACCTCGCGCAGCGAGCCGGTGCTTCTGCAGGGCGCGTCGGGGTGTGGCAAAACGTCGCTGGTGGAATGGGTGGCCCGGCGCACCGGCAACGAGCTGGTCACGATCCACCTGAGCAGCAACATGGATGCGAAGGTGCTGCTGGGCAACTACGTGACCACCCAGCGGGCGGGCGATTTCGAGTGGCGCGCCGGATTGCTGACCACGGCGGTTGCGCAGGGCCAATGGGTGCTGATCGAGAACATTGATCTGGCGCCGCCGGACGTGATCCAGACGCTTGTTCCGCTGCTCGAGTCGCACACCCTGTTCCTGGCCACGCGGGGCGAGACCGTGCGCGCGCACATCCGGTTCCGGCTGTTTGCCACGCTGTCGGCGGGAGCATCGGCGTCGGCGGCACGCATCGGGAGCGACGGGCTGCTTGGAAGCAGCATGTGGACCCGCCTGGCGGTTGAGTCGCGCGAGAGCGAGGTCCCGCTGATCATCGGCGGCGCGTTTCCGCGTCTGGCCCACCAGGCGCCCGCAATTGCCGCCAGCTTTGCCGCGGCCGCCTCCATCGTGTCGGCCAACTCGTCGTCGTCGGCGCTGGGAGGAGGATCAAGATCGGCGGCACCGTCGCTCCTCAGCACCGGTGATCTGATCAAGTGGTGCACGCGACTCAGCCAGCGCAACGCGCCGGACGATGCGTTTGCGATGTTCACGGAGGCGGTTGACGTCTTCACGATGCGCGAGCCGGACTACGACAGGTGGCGGCGGCTGGTGCAGCGCGTTGGCGCGACGGCGTTTGGCATCGCAACCAACCGCACGGACCAGTTCATCGCGCAGCACAGCCCGAGCGTGGCGGCCACCGGCATGACGCTGTCTGTTGGGCGCGCGGTGCTGCCAATCGACGATGCGCCGGCGCCGACCGAGCGGATGCCGTTTGCGACCACGCGGCACGCCAGCTGTCTTCTGGAGCGCATCGCCACGTGTGTGCAGCTGGCAGAGCCGGCGCTCCTGCTGGGCGAGACCGGCACGGGAAAAACCACCGTGGTGCAGCATCTGGCGGCGCTCACCCGCCGTCCGCTCGCTGTGTTCAATCTCTCGCAGCAGAGCGACTCGTCCGACCTGCTCGGCGGGTTCCGCCCGGTCGATATCTCGGTGTTTGCGCTGCGGCTGCGCGAGTCGTTTGACGCGCTGTTTGGGCGCACGGTGTCTGTGCGCAAGAATGCGGCGTTCCTGGACAGGGTGCGCACGGCGTTTGGGAAGCGCGACTGGCGGCGGCTGGGCGGGCTGTTCAGAATGTCTGTTGACAGAGCAGAGCAGGTGATAGCCAAGGCGCGCGCGGCAGCATCATCCGAGGATGCGCAGGAGAATGGCCAGCAGCGCAAGAAGCAGCGGCTGACCAGGGCGAGCGTGGACGAGCTGGCGGCCGAGTGGCGCGAGTTCAGTGCGCGCGTGGAGGAGTTCGAGGCGCTGAAGGGCGTGCGCATGGTGTTCAGCTTCGTCGAGGGCGCGCTGGTGAAGGCAGCACGCAGCGGCGGGTGGATCTTGCTCGACGAGATCAACCTGGCAACAGCCGAGACGCTGGCGTGTCTGGGCGGGCTGCTGCAGAAGAGCGAGGCGCGGTCGCTGCTTCTGGCGGAAACCGGCGTGCGCATCAAGTGCCATCCGGACTTCCGCCTGTTTGCCTGCATGAATCCGTCCAACGACGTGGGAAAGCGCGACCTGCCGCCGGGGCTGCGCAGCAGCTTCACCGAGTTCTTCGTGCATCCGCCGGACTCGCATCCCGACGACCTGCTGGCCATCGTCCGGTCGCACCTGCCGCCGACCACGCCGCCGGCCGTCGCGCACCGCGTAATCGGCTTCTACGGCGCCGCCAAGCGCCTGGCGGCGGAGCACCGACTGGTGGATGGCGCCGGCCAGAAGCCGCACTACAGCCTGCGCACCCTGACGCGCGCGCTGACGTATGCGCGCGACCATGCGCCGGCGTACTCGCTGAAGCGCGCGCTCTACGACGGGCTGTTCATGACCTTCGTCACGCAGCTGGACGGCATCACGCAGCCGCTGCTGGGCGCCGAGCTGCGCGCCGTCTTCGCAGGCGACGATCTGCGGCAGCTGCTGAGCCGCGTGCCGCCGAGCCGCGCGGACCCCGGCGCCGCCGTGCTGGTGCAGGGCTTCTGGCTGCCGGTGGCGGCGGAGCTGGAAGCAAGCGAGGAGGAAGCCAATGGCGGCTCCTACGTGATGACGCCGTCGGTCGAGACCAAGCTCCGGTCCCTTGCGCGCGCGGTCATGTGCGCGCGGTACCCTGTGCTGATCCAGGGCCCAACCTCGGCCGGCAAAACTAGCATGGTGCAGCACCTGGCGCGCGCAACGGGGCACCGCGTTGTGCGCATCAACAACCA
>JANBOK010000245.1:0-19389 GCA_027595805.1 Coemansia sp. Benny D160-2 | reverse complement strand
AGCAGCAGCAACAACAACAACAGCAGCAGCTAGCAGTGCTCAAGACTCAGCCAACACGCAGACACCAGCCTCAGTTCCGAGCCCAGCCCCGGTCTCGGTCTCGGTTTCAGCCACTGACAGCACAGCCACCAGCATAACAACTGCCAGCGCCACTGCATACCAAACTAATGCGTCCCAGCCAGCAGTGGCGCCTGCAGAGCTGACAGAGGCCCAGGCAACCGATGCACAGACACAAGCATTGTCTGGCACCAAGGGAAGCGCGCGGCAGCTGTCGCCCAGCGATGTCCCAACGATGGAAAGCGTGCTGCGTGCGTTTCACTCGGACAGCGTGGAGGAGGATACGCGGGTGGCGGTGGTGTACTACCTGGACTACATGTACGCACGCATCCCGATATTCCACCCAGCGACGCTAGTGAAGCGCATTGTGCTGGGGCAGGTGGATCCGCTGCTGATCGACGCAATCAAGGCCAGCACAGCGCGCATTGTCAGCCAGAAAACCGGACGCAACGTGGATGGCGAGCAGTTGACGGTGTCTGTGCGTGAGCGGCTTCTTCAGGGCCTGGACAACCCGACAGTTGACTTTGTGCAGGCGGTGGTGCTGACTGCGGCGGTGCTGGGCGGGCAGTCCAAGTTTATTGCGTACAACTCGCTGACGTGCCTGGCGTCAAGCCTAGTGACCCGGCTCGGGTGGCACACGCTTGACCTGGAGACGCGGGCGACATCGGCGACAGCAAAGGCAGCGTCGGAGGAGACGGCGTCGTGGGACGAGTGGGTAGCGCTGGAGATCAAGCGGCGGACGTTTTGGGCGGTGTACCAGCTGGACAGCTACCAGAGTCTGCTGGCGGACCGGCCGATGACAATCGACGCGTCGCGGATCTACGTGATGGTTCCGGGGTCGGATCCAACGTGGGACGACGTGACGGTACCCCAGATTCTGCACTGGCCTACGCGGCACCAGCGGAGCGTGCAGAAGAGCGTGCTGGTGCGGACGGCGGCGCTGTCGTACACGTTTGTGGATCTGTGCAGCATGCTGGCCATTGTCGCGCGGATGAACGAGTTCTTCTGGAAGGTCAGGGTGCGCATGACGGTCCAGAAGCGCGGGACCACGCAGGCCACGGATCTCAAGTACCTGCATGCGCCGCCGATCCCGGAGCTGGGGTCGGAGTCCGAGACGGTGCAGACGCTGTTCGAGTATCCCGAATACCGGGAGCTGCATGCGGCGCTGACTAAATGGCGGGGCGGACTGGTTCTGGCTGAAGAGATGAAGACGCACGAGTGCTCGGCGATGACGGAGCTGGCGCAGTTTGGGAGCACCGAGAACCGGCGGTACGCGATGCGCATCCGCTACTTCAGTCTGCGATGCTACAGCACGGCCATCATGCTGCTGCTGCTGCTAGCCAACCGGCCGTCGTTCTTCGATCCGCAGCACCAGCGGCCGCGCAGCATGGGCACGCTGTTTGCATCGGTTGCGGTGTCAGCGTCGGAGGAGGACAAGGTGCTGCGCGCGATGATGTGCATTGCGTTCTCGGAAATGCTCAACGACGGGCTTCTGTTCTACGACGTCGTGGACGAGTCGTGGGCGCTGTGCGTGCAGGAGACGTACGATCTGATGGACCACCTGGACAGGAACAGCGACATTCCAATTGACCGCTGCGATGCGTCCATCTCGTTCTGTCTGTTTACCTCGATCACCGTGCTGATCCGCAACGTGCGCATCTGTCGGCGCCAGGCCGAGCAGCTGGAGCAGAGTTCGGATGCAGACGCAGGTACAGGTCTGGTTCCAGATCCCGCCCGCGAGCCGCGGAGGACGGACGGTCCGCGCCAGGACGCCGCCCGGCTCAGGGACGAGATGTTCAAGAGCGCAAACACGCTGCGGCGCATGTGGAACATGCTGAAGAACCTTGGCTTTATGTGGACGATCGAGGGGATGGAGCAGCTGCTGCGCACCATGCAGGTGGAGGAGATTGCAAATGCGTCCGACATGCTTTCCGGTCTTTCGCTGTGAGCGCCCTTTTCTTTTTTGTTATGCTATGTTATGTTTTTTTTGTAAATGATGGCTGTAGTAACAGCAGGAGGAGGAGGAGGAGGAGGAAGGCTCTTCTTTCCTTCCTCCCCTGGGGCTTGTTCTAACAAAGGGAGTGAAAAATGTAGATGAATATGGAAAGCGGCAACAGAAGTTCTATGCTCAGTTGAAGCCCTCGGGTCCGCCGTTGAAGCCAACAAACCCAGAAAGCAGAAAGATGTTGAAGAAGGGCTTGCTCTCGATGGTCGAGCACCAGTTCCAGGCGGAGGTCAGGCGGCCGTCGATGCACGACCCGGCGTCAAAGAAGTTGTCGGCGCCGGAGCCGTCAAAGGCCGAGCGGAAGAAGTCGGCCAAGATGTGCTTGACAGCGTCCTCGGGAGACCCGTAGAGGGACTGCACGTAGCGCAGGGTCTTTTCGGCGCGCGAGTTCGACTGCTGCTGCAGGGACTCGAGGAAGGCAGTGGCGGACACCACGGGGCCCAGGATGCTGGCAACCTGGTTGTACTTGTCGATGAATACCAGCGCGTTGGGGACGTTGCGGTCGCCCAGATGCACCATTGACGAACCGACCCAGCGCGCAGTGGCCTTCTGCGTGCGGTGCAGCACGGCGTGGACGGCCTTGGCCACACGCGGACACGGCTGCATGCGATTCAGGCCCTGGCCGGTGTCCTTGAGACGGTACGGAGTCCTGGACGACAGCAGGTCGGCGTCGGCGTGCATCCACAGCGCAAACATGTCGTGCAGGATCTCGCGCCACAGCGTCAGCGTCTGCTGCACGTAGTAGAACTGCGACTCGTGCGAGTGCGTGAGCCGTGCGCCGTCGCGGCCGCGCAGGATGGCCAGCGACAATGCGTCGGATTCGGCCCGCTTGGCACTAAACAGCGTGGTCAGGTAGCCAAGCATGCGGTCGCAGGGGTCGCGGTTGAACCGCAGATATGCGTGGTTGTCGCCGATGCTGTGCAGACACTGGCGCAGCACTTCGGCTGGACAGGTGCCCGACGCGTAGGCCTTGCAGAGATACTCCACGGCGCGCTCCTTCTGCTTGATCTCCAGCTGCACCTGCGACCGCGTCTTGCCGTGCGCATCGATCTCTCTGGTGGCCACCGCAACCATCTCGTCCTCCAGCACACAACTGGCGCCCAGCGACTCCAGCACCGAGTACACCGTCTTGATAGGCGCAACCGCCGAGAACCCGAGCATCGACGCAATGTCCGGTGCCTGCGCATCCTGCAGCATGTACATCAGCTTGCCGTACTCGTTGCGCATCTTGTCCGGGTTCATGATCTTGTGCCGACGTCCGATCTCAAAGATCTTCTGGTAGAAGTCGCCGTTCTGGTCAAACTGCCGGTCCTCGAACAGCGCCTGCCCGGCCTTGTAATCCGTAGCCAGAACCAACCCCGACAGGATGGCGCACAGCTCCTTGATCTGCGTAACTATGCGCTTGGTCTTGTTAGTGTATATCAGAACGTCAATCTTGTCAGTGTACTCGCTGACGTTGAGTGCCGCCTCCAGCAGCCGCAGGTACTTGCGCTCGCGCAGCGTCAGTCGCAGGGGAATGCTCTTTGCGCGCTCCTTGATCCACTCGTCGAACGGCGTATTTGCATCCCACGCGCCCAGCTGCGTTGCCGCTGCCATGCCACTCAGCTCACTCTTATCGTTTTCGCTGTCACCGTCACCGTCATCGTCGTCGTCGACGTCGACGTCATTCTCCGCGCCCTGGCGGAGCTGTGCTTCCGGTTGCTGCTGCTGTGGCGAGTCGGTTGCGTCCGCAGCGCCTGCTAGCGGCTTCAAAACATGCAGCCTTCTGCGGCCAGTGCGGTGGATCATGGCGCCGCAGACCTCGCAAAAGTCCTCCTGGCACTGCTCACAGTACACGCCGGCCTAGAACACACGAGGAAAAAAGCAAAGAAAAAATAGATCAGAATCAAGAAAAAACAAAGAAATACTTTTATTTGTTGTACTCTGACTTGACTTGGTTTGGGTTTGTTACCTGTTGATCCTTGCACTCAACACAGAACCCGTCTGAAGCCGTGTCGTCGACAGCAGCGGCATCGTCGCTATCGCTATCGCTATCCCTATTGCTGATGCTGCCGCTGGAGCGGGTTGTGTTGAGCAGAACGTCGTCAGAGTCGGCGCGCAGAATATCACCAAGCGATGGAGCAGCAGGCATCGTCATGGCTCCTCGCGCGGATAAGAAAGAAAAGAAAAGCAAGGAAAGGAGGATGGAGTGTATTGAGACAAAAAGACTAAAGAAAAAAAGTCGAGCAATCAAGAAACAGAGAAAGGAAGAAAGGAAAAAAAATAATGTTGTTGGGGAAAATTATTTGTGTTTTTGCTACATGGAAGAAGAGAAAAATTTGTAAGGCGCATGCATTCATCGGGGCGCGTCAATGGAGAGAGAAAGCGGCACGATGCAGTCGCCGGGCGGCGGGGCAATGTATTGGGCGGTGGTGATGTCGATGATTCGGGTGATTGTGTCGTCGAGCAGCCGGACCGACGCTGGCTGCACGTGCGGATCCGACAGAATTGCCACCACATCGGCGCGTGCTGCAGCCTCGAGGGGCCCGGCCAGCACAGTCAGCGGCATCTTGATCTGCTGGTTGAAGCGCCGCAGAATATCCACGTAGTCGCGCGACCGTCCGCCGCCGTTGCTGCCATTGCTGCCGCCGCCGCCAAACGCCTGTGTGTGCACAAAGTCGGCGCGGTCCGACGCAATGTTGATCAGCGCACTATAGCGTACAATTTGCAGTAGACAAGAGTCCGTGAATGTTAGTTAGCTAGTGATTGACTATTGCGCATGCATTGTATTACATGTCTTGTGTGGTGGCGGATAGTGTCTCTGGCGCCAGACTTACTCTGTTGTGTTCTGCTCCAGCCGCTTGAGCCGCTCCTCCTCCCTGAGCCGCGCAGCCTCCTCGGCGCTCATGTTGGCAAACCGGTCGTGCTCCAGTGGCATCCGTGCGCTCTCACTATCCGACGCGCCATCGTCCAGCAGCGCTGCGCGCTCGTGGTTGCGGTGGCCGTCGTCGTCGTCGTCGACGCGGGGTTTGGAGAAGCAGAAGCCCATTGCAGGTTGGGAAATGCGAATGCAAGGCGAAACAGAGAGATAGAGGAGGAATAGGAGGAAGTGTAAGGGGTGAAGGGAAAATACTTAAATTGAAGAAAGGAGAAAAGGAAGCCAACACAAAGACCAAGTAGACTCAAAGAAAAAGTTTAAGGGCGAGCCAAAGCAAACGCTGACGGCAGTGGACATGCATGCATGCGCTGCTGCTGCATTTCACGCTTTCTGCAGCATTGGACATCCCCAGCTCGAGCCGCCGAACCAACCAACTGATGCCTATGCTGACCGTTCCCCCTCCCTCCCCTTTCTCTTCCATTCTTTCTCTTCTTTGTTGTTTCCTCTTGTTCTGGAGATTGTGCTGTCAGCACCCCCGGCCCCCCTCTCCCTCTATTTCATTCTATTGCTCTTGCACACACTAGCTACACTCCCCTCCCCCGCATGTGGCTCGTCGACTACTACGCCGTCTTCGACGTGCTGGCGCCCGCCTGCGGATTCGCGGTTGCGCTCTCGGCAACAGTGCTCATCGTCATGTACAGCGACGTGGCAGACTCGGTGACCGTGCGCGTGTCGGGGATGCTCGGACTGAGCGATGCGCTGTTCCAGATCACCCAGCTCGTGGTTCGTGAGCTGGCGCAGCAGCCGCGGTATCAGGAGCGCAGCGGCGCAGCGCGCGTGTTTGCGTTCCTAACGTGCT
This sequence comes from Coemansia sp. Benny D160-2, assembly GCA_027595805.1. Classification (NCBI taxonomy): domain Eukaryota; kingdom Fungi; phylum Kickxellomycota; class Kickxellomycetes; order Kickxellales; family Kickxellaceae; genus Coemansia; species Coemansia sp. Benny D160-2. Next base: position 13,611 of record JANBOK010000245.1, on the reverse strand, counting down.
TCTTCCAGATGCTCAACACGCTGCTGGCCAGCCGCATCGCGCTGGATCTGGAAGCCAACTTCCTGCGCTGGATATCGTTCAGCGGTCGGCTGCGGTGGGTGCCGCGGCACTACGTCAAGGCGGCGGTCGGCGTGGCCTTTGTGTGCGCGTGTCCGCTGTTCTTTGCAACAGCGTCGCTTGACCCGCGCTTCCTGTATGTGCAGTGGACGTTTGGGACGCAGGCGCGCGATATCATCTACATGGTGCTCGGCGTGTACGCGGGCATTTTGGCGCAGCTGCTGAACTTTGCGCTGGTGATTGTTGCGGTCATCACCAAGCTGCGCGCACACCTCCCGTCGGCCGCCAATCCGCCCAGCTCGCTGGCTACGGGCGTGATGCGCTCGCTTGAGCACCGCATGCGGCGCAAGGCGCGTGTGCTGGCGTTGTATCCGCTCAGCCCAATCATCTTCTACACGCCGGCGCTGGTCTTTTATTGGGTGCAGACGCTGCATCTGGAACAGACCGCCGCTACCACCGCCATCTGGGCCGTTGCTATGGCTGTTGCGCCGCTGCAGGCCATCTTCGATCTGCTGGTCTTTGTATCGCTGCCGCCCGTCACCCGCGTCATTCGCTGGTACTGGACCCTCCACGCCGATTGCGCACCGCCGACTCTGCCGCTGTCGTCGCCACCAACTCTGCCTGATCGTGTGCGCCGCGACTCTGCTGCTGCTCCCATTATGTCTACCGAGGAGGCCTGGGTTCTGGACATTACCGACTCCAAGCCCGCCATCCGCTAGACTCTCTCTATCTCTATCTCTATCTCTCTTTGTATTCTTACATGTGTCTTGTCTTGTATTTATCATTTTATTAGATTCGATTAACCTCGTCTAATCTCAACCGCTAAACACCCTTTCTTCTATACGCTGGACAGCATGTCCTTCACTGAGAGCCAGTACTCGGGCGCAACTGCCGTCTCCACCTCCTCCCGCGTGGCCCACCTGAAGTCTGCCGCCCCCGCCTCGCCCTGGCCATTGTTGCCGGCCTTGGCCTGTCCGCGGAGAATGTGGCCCTTGACAAAGAAAGTCGTGCTTTTGCCGGCCTCGTGGTGTCCAATCGGTCCATGCCCAACTGTCCACACGTCCATTCTGTCGCCACACGTCTCCTTCAGATTCCGTCGCGCCGCCTGACTAAGCACCTCGTCTGTCTGCACTGCGCCCTGTGGAAACACCCACTGGTCATTCTTCTTCACCAGCAGATACAGCGTGCGGTCCAGCTTGCGCTCCAGCAGCTTGGTATCGCCGCTGGCATCGGCCGTCGTCAGTCGCGGGTGCACCTCCACCGTATTGACTGCAGAGCCCTTCCCCGCATCCGCGTCGGTTCCCAACAAATCCTCGCCCTCCGCAGCCGCCGGCTTGGACTGCTTGCGTGCTGGCTTGCTCTTTGCGTCAAAGTACCACTGGTCCGCGCGCTTGTCCTCCAGCACCATCCACCTGCTCTCCACTGTGCTTCCTTTCTTGAAGAAAAAGTCCCGTGGAAACCGCTCGGCCGTCACGTAGTCCAGCCACCCAAAGTACTCGTCCGTCACCGCCTCAAACCCCGTTGCCTGCTGCATCAGAATCGGATTGCGCTGCAGAACCATCCCTGCTTGCACTACGCTTGGTTCGGCTCCACTCCCGCCTCTGGCTCCCACGCTTGCGCTGAACCACCGGCTTTGCCTTGCACCCAACTTGCTGCGGTGGCCTATTACCTGTCGAATCTGTCGAAGCCCATTCATTTCTGCTGTGTTGTGCTGTGGTGTTCTTTGATTTGGTTGGTTTTGTTTCCTCGTTCCTCTCCCGCTCACTTGGGTCCCTTTTTTGTTTCGCCTGGTAAATTCGTGCAAGAAGACCCGCAAATGCTACTAGAAAAAGAAGGTTGGATAGTGTGCCGATTCCCTTGTCCTCTTCGCTTTAAAAAAATAGAGAAACAGAAGGATCAGTGATATTGCCATAAAACAAAACGTATTTTTCCAGCAGCTCCATTAGCGTTTATCAATAGAACAGAAAAAATTACTCTGTTCTTGATCCGCCCTGCTAATTTAACATCAGTCAGATCTTGATCTGGCACACTGTAGCACGTGATCTCAGGGTCTGCAATTTGTTTGACGATGCTTGTTCGCCAGTGCAGAGCTGTGCTAGGATCTGCTCAATGTCCTCTGGCTTGCCGATTCCTCGCACATCAATTGCAGCAAATGCGTTGTTCTGAGCGTGTACAATGTATATCTCAGAGTGTGCTGCTGCAACTCTTCCTTCTTCTCCTATCTTGTGGTTCCATTGCATCATGGCTTTTGGTGGGACCGCTATATCGCTCCCTCTCGCCAGCACACACACAATTTCACTACTAGCGCTAATAAGAGACACAGTGTGGTCTACTAGAGGAGCGCTGGTGCTCCATGTAGCCTTTGGAATGCTGATGGCCTCTGTATGATTATTCTCTTCCTGTTTTGGTATGATGGAGCCATGTTCATCTACGCCGAATGACAAGATCCGCTTTCCTGGTTGTCTGCCATGGTTACATGGCTTTTTCTTGTCCTGCAATGTCTGGTTCCTTTTTTCTGAGCCCATAGTAAAACCCGCTGTTCTTACTTTGGGCACAAGTGTCACCTTTTCAGCTGGCTGTTGCATTGCTGCAATTATAGCTTCAATAACTTTTCTTTCAATGCTGCTCACCTCAAATGCGTTTTTGATCCAACAAGGATCCCTCGAGCTAGGATCCAGCATTGTCTGAGGTACCCTTACGTTGATTGTTCCTATAAACCCACTTGCTTTGTGCGCCGGTACGTTTACACCGTTATGTGTTTTAAACATTTCCTTCTCCAGTTTCTCTGTAAAGCCGGGAAGCACCTTCTCTACGCTGCATGGTCTCTGGTTGACTGAAAGGCTGAGCGCTGCAGGCGCACCTTGCGTGGCTATAATACTTTCTACAAGATAAAGTTTTATTTTTGATAATAACATTTCTGAGGTTATATTATTGCAGAGATTGCATTTGCTATGTATTACCAACATAAGATATTGTTTAGAGTACTTGCCTGTTCTTGCAACCGCACACTCAAACGAAATAAAGTCAAATGCCCGAGCTCTGGATTGCTCTTCTTCTAGGTTGATAGCCTTGGTCGTTGTGTCTTCCTTTGGAAACACAACATTCACAACGTCGTTTTCATGGCCAGGCCCAAGGAAATAAAGAACCGCCTGCTTCAATGAATGCGTTCCAGGGAACATCATACTAAATCCGCCGCTTTGTTTTCCTGCTTGCTTAAGCACCATCCTTGTCGAATAGTTTGCAAGGCAAAAATACACTGCCCATTCCCGTATTCCTGTCTTGATCTTGGCAATTTGTGCTTTCATAATGCTATATCGGACAGGAATTCTAATCAATGGCTGTGTCACCGTTATTGTCGTGCCTTGGTTGCATGCCGCAGGCTTGCATTCGGTGGTGTTGCAATTTCTGTCAAGTACAACAAGTGTGCCAATATCTTCTGCTTGTGTTTTAGTCAAAATCCTCACGCTTGCTGACACTGAAGCAATTGCTGCAATTGCTGACCCGCTGCCATCTGCTTCTGTCTTTGACGTAAACCCATGACGGCCAAGCATAGCGGCACTTGTGTTATCAATACCTTGGCCATTATCAGTGACCTATTGATTCTTATTGTTATTTATTAACAATACTGCAATGCGTATTATCTTTTTTTGTGAGTTTATGTTGTAATTACTTGCCGTTATGCTGTCAATTCCATTTGCTGAAATCTGGACTGTTATGCGAGTAGCGCCAGACTCCATCGAGTTCCTAAATGTTTATGTAATTGGCGATTTATTTCAATTCTTTTTCACCCTCATTTCAATTGTTTATCTCCTGGCAGTCTATAACAAACGCACAAATATACAAGATGCGCATTTTAACTTTACTTGCCTTACAAGCTCTTGCACTATGCTCAATATTGTCGGAATTCTGTGTCCAGAATATATTTGGTGAGCAGTATTCTTTGGCAGCTGTCTGATCGGATATGAGGATAGGAGAGTAAATGTCATTTTTAAAAAAGTATACTTAATTGCCATACTATAATCCTTAAAGCAACTTGAGAAAAAAAAGAAGAGAGAAGGAGATGACAGAGAAAGAAAGACAGAACATGGTTACTTTTCAAAATATATAGTCTACTAATTTTTATATGTATTCGCATGAGTCAATTAATGCTATTCCTCGATACTTTTACTTTTTCATTACCTCGGCATCACATAGACAAGCATACACTTTTCCTTCAAAAATATTGTCATCATTGTTGTTGGCCAAAAGAAAGCTCATCTATAAAATATGCCATAGCATCAAGACTAGCCAAACAGACGCAGACCTTGCGTGTCGCTTATGTCTATTTCTCCAGAATTAATCAGCGACTCGGTTACGCTTGCTGACTTTGACACACCAGCAGCATTCTCCGTGTCAGCATCCAGAATAGATTGCGGCACCTTTTGACCCAAAAGAGTTGAAAACAGCTCGTTCACCATGTCCTCATGCCATGTGCCGGCTGGGATCGGAGGCATAAAGTTCTGAATTTTCTCCATGACCTGATACCGTATCTTGCGGTCCTTTGATGCGCCTCTATCAATAACGCGCTTCTTCGACCGTGATTGCTGCTTGACAGCCGCCCAACGAACGCCAAGCGAGCCTGTTGGATCGGTCGAGTCAACCATTCTGCTCTCGATAAGCTCGCGCAGAAGCTGCTGATAAAAGTCGGTATCATCAAATATCTCCATATCAATGTCCTTTAAATGAGCGTCTACTGCAACAGACGAATTCTTCTTCTGGGACTCTTCGCCTTCTGCTTCAGAACTAGCTTCGCTTTTGCCAATAATCTTGTACTCTGCTCGCTTCAGCTGTGTACGCTCAACAAGGCGATCCTTTGCGGCCAAGATCTGTTCAAGCTGATGCATGATTCCCTGGTTGACCGCTTTGAACTTTTTAATGTTGGAGACATTGGCCGACATCTGCACCTTGTCGCTCCACTTCTCAAGAGACTCGTTGCGATAGGGTTTGAATCCGCTCCTCAGCTCCTCAAGCTCATTCCATGTGGCTACAACCTCGTCCTCCTCATCGCCTGTCAATTCGGAGGCAAGACGCTTGGTGCCTGCTTTAGCCGCCTTTTGTGAGTTTGATACGGACTCATTCTGATCTACCAGTGTCTTGCGAAGATCAACCAGAGAGCCCAGTAGCAGTCTAATTGATTGGCGCGCTTCTTCCAAGCAGTTACTTTCTTCCGGCTCCGCTTCATCCTCAAACCGAGAACCAACAAGCTCATCAAAATCGTCACATTGTGGAAGTTCGTTTGCTGCTGTAATAACCTTTTGCACCCGGATCCGAGCATCTAGAGCGCCCTCCCACAGCCGAGTCTGGTTCAAAACATGTTGGCCCTTTTCTATGTCGCTTTTGGCTGTCTGTGTAATTGATTTCAAAAGAGCTTTCTCGCCTTCTTCCAGCTTTTTGATCTCCTCGCGGACACGCTGCTGCGACTTTGAAGCAATGGCGTCGTCATCGTCGTTGTGCTGCAAGGTGAATTTTGCACGTGCCATGTCGTTCTCGCTGTCAGAATCGCTATCCTGGTCGTCTTGCTCTTCGTCACTCTCGTCCTCTGTCTCGCTCTGACCACTGTTGTCTGCTGACTCCAGTAATTCGTCTGCATCAGAATTGTCGTCAGACAGACTCTCTTCGCCCTCTTCCGACAACGAGTCGTCAGACGACTCTTCATCGTCGTATAATGCTTTGCGAGTTACCTGGGATCCAGTGTACTTTGGCCCTAGATCGCCAAGCCCCTGACGCTGGCGCAAGGCGCTTTTGCCCATATCAACGTAGTGCTCGCGCCGCAGCTCCTCATCACCGTTATCGTCGCTCTCCGATCCAGATTCCCTGCCAATATACGCATTATCGTTTACTCCTTCATCCTCAATATCGAATTCTACACGGGTTTGACAATGAGAAATACAAACATGTAGTTATTAGAATAAGCATCGCCCAACCAAAACATGTGGTAAGAAAGTACAAGCCTATCCACATATATATCTCTTTTGTATACGATACACAGAGTGATATTATGCCTTACCTTTTGGTCTGGGATCGGATATATCTGCGATCTGCTCCAAGAGCGACTTTGCTCGCCTCGACTTTTCTACAGTTGTGCTTTTACATTCAGGTTTTCATTCCGCCAAGAACTGAATAGAGTGTTTAGACAAGATAGTTTTTTCATTATACAACCGTATTTCTCTACAGCTCAATGTGTCCTGGCTCTTTAACACCCAAGGGGAGTATGGCTTGAGTGCTTTTCGTATGGCGTACCTTTTGGCATTTCGAATGAAAAAAGACGGTAAAGTAAGCGATTTCAGTAAACAGACAAGGACAAGTTACAATACACTAATAACAAGAAAAGAAGTGCTTTTATGCGTCAATGTGGTGCATTTTTATCTTGGTGAAGAGAAGAGAGAGAAAGTAGTCGTTGCTAAAACAGCTCACCCAAAAAAAAAGGTAGCAAGAAAAATATACTAATTTTGATCATGATTGGATCTGATCTGATCTGAATGATTGAAATTGCGAAAATGTCTTATTATTATTATTATTATCGGTCATAGACCATGATGTAATCTAGCTTCTCTCTCAACAGATATAGCATCTACAAACGTTTGAAAACAGAAAGAATCTTGCTACTGGGTGCTACCTTTGAATATATAACCCAAAGGAAACACTTGTTCAAGATCAAAAACTATAGTGGATTGGACTAGCGTTAAACAGAAGGCCAAACACACCAGATAGCATCGCTGCCCATAGTCAATCACATTCAGGATACATCTCTGAAACTAAGGTAACCAAATCGAGTGAGAAGAAGTGGTCGTGTACCTGTATTTGACTCATATCTCTAGCATTAACTATATATCTATGTTCTTTAATATAAAAGGGCCCTGAGGAATGAGCTTGATGCGTCGTCTTTGCCTGCGGCCTATTTTGGTATCGTCCATGAGATCTGGACTGATTAGAAGCAGCCAGATTAACCAAGTACTATTTTTCCAAGCACGCGGATTGAGCTCGGGACGGATATGCAGCGAGCAGGAGCAGCCAGATGGTATTCCTTCAGGCTGGAATGCTACTATTGGACTTGAGCTTCATGTCCAGCTGATGGCAAAGAAAAAGCTTTTTTCGCCAGCAAGCGCAAAATGGGACGATCCACCCAACACTAATGTTGCCCTGGTGGATGCTGGAGTCCCAGGATCCTTGCCTCTGCTTAATCCAGAATGCATGCAGTTGGCCGCTCGTGCCATTATAGGTCTTGATGGCAAAGTGCAGAACCAGTCGTCATTTGATCGCAAGCATTACTTTTATTCGGATCAGCCGCTTGGGTTCCAGATCACACAGCAGCACTCTCCAATTGGTCGGGGCGGCAAGATCCACCTAGGAACCAATGAGGGGCTCAAATACACAAAGGATATCCGCATTAGCCAGATGCAGCTGGAGCAAGACACAGCAAAAAGCATCCACGCGGTCTACCCAGGCTATGTATTAACCGATCTTAACCGTGCTGGCGTAGCGTTGCTTGAAATAGTTAGTGAACCCGACATTGACACGCCTGATGAAGCAGCACTGTGTGTCCGCAAGATACAGACGCTCTTGCGACACATCGGCGCATCACATTGCAACATGGAGGAGGGATCGATGAGATGCGATGTCAACGTGTCCGTGTATCGCGATGGCGAATGCAGGCTTTCAGGGACACGATGTGAACTGAAGAATCTTAACAGTCTGAAGGTTATTCGTGGCGCGATTAATGCAGAGGTTCAGCGACAGATAGAAGTAATCCATAACGGGAAACAGGTGGAGCAAGAAACACGGGGCTTTGATGCGCGCCAGGGCAAAACATTCCTTGCTAGATCCAAAGAGGATGCACCCGACTACAGGTATATGCCTGAACCCGACATCCCTGAAGTGCATCTTACCGATCAATGGATCGAAGCTGTCAGAGCAACGCTTCCAGAGCTCCCAGAGGCAGCACTGGCACGTATTCAAGGGCAGTATTCTCTTTCAAAAGATACGGTCGAAACTATGCTTGATGAGCCAGGATGCATCGGCCTTTTCGAAGATGTTGCAAAGGGTCGGAATGCAAAGGTGGTCGCAGCGTGGATCACATCCGAGGTTTTTGGCCAGCTTTCGTATCGTGCACAACGAGTGCAAGACAGCACACTGACTGCAAATCAATTGTCTGCGCTGCTGGACGCTCTTGAAGGCAAAATGGTAACTTCTACACAAGCAAAGCAGCTTTTGGTGGAGTATATGAATGGGGATGTTCGGAGTGTGGCCGATCTGATTAAAGCACATGGCTGGGAAGTCATTAGCGATGAAGGCAAGCTTGTGGATATTGCTAAAAGCATTTTGGATGAGCATCCAAAGGAGATCGAGGGCTATTTGAAGGGCCAAAAGCGCAGACTCAACTTTTTTGTTGGAAAGGTCATGTCAGCGACAAAGGGACAGGCACGGCCGCAAGACGTCAGCAGGATCGTCCACGAGCTTCTTGAGAAAAGGAGGTGAGCATAGTTATTTTCTTAACGATGGTTACTTATATACAAATCGAAAGAAAATGCCCAACCACAAGACGCTATAATCCGTTATACGGAACACAGTGGGAAAAAAAACAGACTGGAATGGCAGCAACACGTTCGCCAATACGTCGTTGTCCTACCAAATGCATTCTGATCCTGCTCAGCGCAAGTGGGAGATACCCAGCCCACATCCTTTGGACACCTTGCTCCTATAGACCTTTTCATAAAATTCTGCAAGCGAGCATCGCTGTTTCGGCTCCAATGCACCCGAGGTGATATAGCCGGACAGATCGAGTATCTCTGCATTACATCTCTCTGCAAGCGGCTCCACAAGCTTTGTGAGCGTCGAGCTCAGTTGCCAGTCAATACGCTGTGGTCCGCCTAGTATTAGCGCAACAGGCACCGACAGAATGTTTTCTGCGTTGATGGCCTCTTCAATCCACTCAGTAGCGCGTATGAAAGATCTTGGCGTAGAGCAGCTGCAAACAAGAAATAAGGCATCGAGACCAAAGGAATAAAGCATCTGTCGAGACTTTTGGTGCCGGGTTCCGCTAGGCAGAACGACAAACTCTATCCATATGTTTCCTCGGCCGTTTGTGCGCTCAAAGTCCAAGACATCGACAGTCGGGCCAGCCAAGTCGCTTACAGAGCCTGCTGTGTGCGAGTTTGGGTGGCATAGCTGGTGAACAAGCTCTGGCTTTCCAACGCCTAGCTCGCCAACCACACCAATTCGAATGGATTCGTTATTCATTAGAGGCGAGTTATCGTAGTTTTCAATTTAAACAAATATGCAATAAAATGAGAATGAGAAAAGGAAAAGAAAGCAATGCAACACATCCAAGCTATTACCAAGGGGTAAAAAAAGAGGAGAGAATGATGATGCATTGTTTTTGGCCATCAAAACTCATTTGCTGCGGTGCGTATGGGCTGGTCCATTGTAGTCGTTTTTTTAATTAAATAATATCCATGCTGTCAAGGAATGTTGGAAAGTTTGCGATGATAAATGATAGATAGAGACCCTTCATGGAAACAAAAATATGTGTTTAGCGAAAGTCAAGCAGCCTGGCAATCCACTGAGCAACCAGATCGCTCACCTCAAAGAGTATGTTTATTACCTGTTTGTGGTGTGGCCATATGGCAAACGGAATGCTTAAGGTGACAGCAATCAGCAACATAATGGACATGCAGGAGCGCATTCTGTTTGAGTTGTTGGCTAGCCTGTTGTAGGACATTGTCCTTTCACGGCGTGCTGAGGTTGACTGGCGATGCAAAAGATGCGTTGTTTCGCAAGAGCAAGGCATTGCTGGCTGCTGTTCTGGGGAAAGCGTTGCTGACATGTCGACGATTGAGTGGTCGGACGGGTTTCCAAGGCTGCCACGGCTGTAGTCGACCATCCAGTATGGAAGGTCACTGACGCTGCGCGTTCGCAGAGTTGCTATTCCGTGGATATAAGCATCGAAATCGAGAACTGGGCGAGCCATTGTGCTATCAAAGAACAGCTGGGAGAGCCACGCGGGCATTGGTTTGTTGTCCAAGTGTATCTCAATTATGTCGAATGGCAAGTCGCCGATTAGCCCTTCGTCTTCTGTATCTGGCAGCGGATTCCCATCAATAACACTTGCCAGCCAGGATGACTTTCTGGCGCCATCGTCCTGGAACGTATGGTCAGCCATGTTGTCCTTGTAGCGAAAGCTTACATTACGCCGCAAGACCACGGTTATCGATTCGGGGTCATTTGGATCCGTATATACAATGCGCTCTTCCGCAACCAACATCAAAGGGTACAAGCTCTCCATAATGATTTTCTTTTGAATCTTTTGGGCCTTGCGCAACTGGTCCCGTCTCATTGCGCGGCATTCGGCATCGTTCTCTGAGGGCTTGCTACTATATTGCATGCCATCCATTTGATACTTTCGCATATCTGGCAGCAATAGCTGAGGTGGCGGTACCTCTGGTGGTTCAAGCTTGTTTAAGTTGAACTCGCCATGGAGGAATGGTAGAGCCTGGTCTGGCTTGAGCATGGCTGTCGAAGAGGTATAGCCACCAGCAAACCAGGGCCCGATAAATGAACCGTTGCTGATATATATGTTTTGATCTTTGTCGTCCGCCAGCCACGAAAGAGATACCAAATCGCGAGTGGATGCCTCTGCTGTTAGTCCTGAATGGTATTTCTGTAATGTCTTTGGGTTGTCGAGATACACCGTGAATACGCGCTTGCTTTGGGCCCGTACGGTGTTGGATAGCGACGAGTTTGATAAGAGTGATGATGATGTTGATGACGACGACGACTTGTGTATCCTTTGCGACATTGGTGGCGTGAACTTTCCCGGGTCCATTTGGCCATGCTCACTTGAGCCGACCACGGTGGAAGGCGATTTTGCACCCGGATTGTTACAGCTTGTAGAAAGACGTGAGTTCAGCAAGCTGTGTACCTTTCCCACACACGCATGATCTATCCATCCGCGCAATATATGCAGACCGGGAAAGGAGCCTTGGGAGTACTGTTGCTGTTGCTGCTGCTGCTGCTTCTGTTGGTGTTGTTGATCTTGTTGATGCCATTGATACGTATCCGTTTGCGCGACCGGCGCGGCGTATGAAGATTGTATTGCGGAGTATATTTGGGATGCGCGGAACAGCTGCTGGGATTCTAGTGAGGACTCGGTGAACAATGGCGACAGAGCCAGGTGATCAAGCATTTCGCCATAGTGCCACGGGCAATGCGTCTGTAGCCTGTCCAGCTGGCGCCAGAGCGCTGTAAAGTTGGACCGTCGGAAGCGGGCCAGCGCGAGAATATGGCTCATCGCAGCCCCAACGGTCTCTTCTGTCTGGCCAAGACCAACAAGCTGCTCGCCGAGCTCAAGCGACGCCATGCTCTGGACATAGTGCTCGCATGCCCGGATATTGTGCTCGAGCTCGGTGCCTTTCATGTGCAGAAAAGTGCTTACCTAAAAAAGATACCATAGTAAGAAGAAAAAAAGTCATTTTTGAGTCATGTGGCAAGGCACGTTTGTTTAGGCGACGGAGATAAATTGGATTTTCCTTGTTTCCTTGAATGTGGGTGGTTCTTCCGCGCCAATAGCAGTAGAGGTCACCACGGTGTGTGCAAAGCAAATGCCACCACCACCACCACCATCACCACATTGTTCATGATCCTGTTGGATGGAAATGGCTTGCTTACCTTTTCAAGCTCTCGCCGACAAGCAAACGACATGTCGTTGCAGGAGACGCAGACCGGCGGTGTGCTGCTCTGCTGTGTTCCAGACACGCTTTGGCAGCACGGACATGGCTCATCGAGAGAAATACAAGCCAGATGTCGGTAGTCGATGTTGTAGTAGCCCCACTCGGCAAAGACAGGCTCGGGTACTTTGAAAGAATCAGACGGTTCGGAAGGATGGATGGAATGCGTCATCTCGTTGACGGATGATGTTTGCAGTCGTTCTGCCGCTAGATATAATGCGTGTAGAGGACGAGAGGATATAGTCGGCCCAGAGAAAGAAGCGGTGCTTGTCTATCACGACTGGCGGACAGCTATGAGCAAGGACATTGAAGTATATACAGTGCCGTGGAATAAGACGGATTTTTATATATAAGAGACAACAGAGAAGAGCAGAGCAGAACAGTGGGTATCTAGAGAGGAAAAAGAAGGGAAGTGAGGGAGAGGTGATAGAACGTTGCTGGGTTATAGTGTCATGCAAAAAGACGTGGCAAGGAAAAGAAGAAAGGGAACAAAATGAATAGTGAGACTTGGTGATAATCCTGGCCATTTGCTCCGCCTTCTGTCCTGCCTTGCCTTGTCTTGTCAGCCCTCACACTATGGAAGCATAAAAATATATTGAAGTTAATGAAGTCCAGCGAAATTGTCTGCCGAAATAGAAAATTGATGTGCGTGTCTCTCCCGGAATGGAAAGACACGCAGCCTGAAGCCATGAAGGATGCCGTGGGCAGAAGGAAAAAAGCCCTCATTCCAAACCATAAAAGCGTCGTTTGTGCTGCGCTTGTTCACGAACAACGGTAAACGACCTCTTTTTTCCCACTGTTTTGAGAACAGCTCTTCCAGCACATTGTCCGCATCATAAATGGCGTCCTCTGCGCTGCATGTTTGCTTTCTAGCAGCAGCCGAGTGGCGTATCGGCCATCCTGAGAAGCACTCGGTGCGTTTGCACGGGTATTGTGCTCCTGCTTCTTCAGCAAAGAAGAGTGCCAGTTCTGCAAGTGCTGACACTAATCAGCATTTCAGAGCCGAACCTAAGGTGTATTTTTAGCACCTCTTTTATCCAACGGTAATAATACAACACAAAAGAAAAGAAACGAAAAAAAGCCCGTCCTCACAAGAGCAAAAAAAACATGTACGAATTGCTGACTAGAGGTTCACAAAGCGCAAGTAGAAATTGATAAGGATCGCGCAGATCAATACGGCGACCAGAACAGTGGGGCCGCGGCGATCATCGTAAGGACCGGCATCGCGCTGACGGATGCGCTCAGCACGCCACTGGAACAGCATCAGCGCATACACCATAACAAACATCGCAATCACAGTGAATGCCGCGCCAGCGATCTTGCCTGTGCGGTCGCCAAAGTTGAGCAGGCCGAGTGCCAGCGACCCAAGCACAATCGCAAAGTTGAGCCATGACAGAAAAGTGCGCTCGTTGGCAAAGAATACTTTAGGCTCCACGCGCACTGGAACAGCTATGCGTTTTCCCGGCTGGTCATGGCGGGTGGTGAACGGCACACTGCCATATCCTTCCTGGGCTTTTCCGTGGTCCTGGCTGTGGCCCTGCACAGCGATAACACTTGCATCGGCGTTCATGGTTCGGCGTCAGCAGAATGATTTCCGGTGGCTATGAATAGATGTGTGAGCTGGTGAAGCGACGAGGCCTTTGGCGATAGGCTTCCCGTCAATGTCTAGAAGAAAGAAAGAAAGAAAGAAAGAAAGAAAGAAAGAAAGAAAGGCAAAAAGGAAAACCTGCAAGAATAAAAAACAAATTATCATCGAAAGGCAGGGAAGAAATGCAGCTGTGCACTTTTGGCG
>JANBOK010000244.1:0-19436 GCA_027595805.1 Coemansia sp. Benny D160-2 | reverse complement strand
CTAAGCGTGAAAAACCAACCAAAAAAACGACGACAACAAAGGTTTTCGATTCATCATCAGAGCCAAAATTCGCTTCCTTTCTTTTTCCATCTTTTGTTGTAGCTGATATAGTTGGTATTTCCTTTTTTCATGTACTTTTTATTCATGTATATTCTTTCTTTCTTATTAGTTTTAATTCTTCCTTTTCATTCCCAAGGACAATGATGATGAGACAGTACAGGATAAAGCAGACAGCAACAACTCCACCACCATCGTCCCCAGGGCTCTCCATAGCAAGAACAGCAAACAACCAGTATCGCCGCCGGCCAGCCGAACCACCGCTGGCGGATGCGAGAAACAGCAAGCGACGCAGGACCGCGGATACCAAAGGCATAGGCATAGGCATTGCTGGCGGTGCATCCGCCACCACCACTACCACCGGTGATGGTGGTGGTGGTAGTAGTCGCGGGATATCGATATCGGGGACCGCGCCGCACAAGCAGCCGGAGCGCAAACCAGCGCACCACCACGACCACCAGGGAGCCAGAAAGCGAGCGCCAGCCAAACACGGGGACGTCTCCGAGGATGCTACTAATAACATCGGTGTCGGCAGGCGACGCAGTGTGTTCGGGTACCAGATGCAGCAGGCGCTGTGGAGCAGGATGCGCGACACGAATGCCCCTGCTGGCACGCCGCGGCGGAACAGCAGCAGCAGCAGCAGCAGTGGTGGTGGTGGTTCTGCGCCGCTGCAGAACCATCCGGGTGTGGGGATAGCTATTGCCAAGACCGCGAAAAAAGACCCTCCCCAGTGAAAAGCCAGGAACAATCGTCCCCGCGTCCGTCCTAAGCCCAACAAAGAGAGAAATCCCCCACTTACCATTCATCAATTTTTTTGTTTTGTTTTCTAGCTCCAGAACGTAACAGAACACGAGTGGTTTTTTTTTTGCAAGAATAAGGAGATGTAATAAATGAAGTAGAAGCAAGGAAGAGAGAGAGAGTGCGTTGTCTGCGGGCTCCCTAGAATGCCTGGCGAATGTGGGCCTGCACGCGCTGCAGCTCGTTCTTCAGCTCCGCGTTGTTCGCAAGCGTGGCGTTGATGATGTACTGGCTCAGCGCCTGGTCCACGGCAACCAGGGGCAAGGCGGCACGGGACGCTCCACCATTGTTACTACTAGCGGTGGAGCGAGGCCTGCCGTTCCCAGCTGAAGAGGACTCGGCCAGCGGATCAAAGCCCTCGGCCAGCGGGCCCGCGTTCTGCGCGCACTCGATCCACGCCGTGGCGAGCGCCGCGATCTCCCTGGCAACCAAATCGGCGGTCGTCTGCGCAGCCTCAGCATCGAACGAAGAACCGCCCGACGGCTGCGCCCGGGATGCCACCGACTTGAGGTACAGCGCGTTGAGCGCCTCGAACGCAGCCCAGTGCGGCACCGACGCCTGCACAAGCGTGTTGCACACGAAGCCGGGCGCGTACTCGAGCGGCCGCTCCCGCGCGAGGTCGACGAGGATGCGCGCAACCAGCGCGACCGGAAACGCCGCCGGCGACGGGTACAGGCGGCGGCCGAGGCGGGCCACCCGCGACGCAACGGCCATCAATCCGCCGGCTTCGCCATCGGCAGCAGAATCGCCGCCATCGTGGTCGATGGCGGTGCGCGCGATGGTTTGCCAGATGTCGCCGACGAAGGCCGGGTCGTCGTGGTTCGACACCTTGAACAGCTGCAGCACCGCGTCCCACAGCTTCAGCGGCTCCGCGAATCCGTCGTACAGCTCCGTCACCGTGAACAGCCGCCGGTCCAGCGCCGCCGCCGCCGCCTCATGGCCGCCCAGCGAGCGCAGCTGCTGCTGCATCGCCAGCTGCACCTGCGCGATCTCCAGCTGGTCCTCGCTCTCGCGCAGCATCGTGGCAAGCTCGTTGATCTCGTCCGCCTCGCTCGCCAGATCACCCGCCGCCGCCGCCGCCGGCCTGGCCGGGCGCTGCGTCTGCGTCTGCTTCTGCTGCCGGCTCCGCGCCGCGTCCACCGCGATCTTGCAGTTGCCGATCGACAGCGACAGGTACTCGATGCGCCGGGCCAGGCCGATGCCGTCCGACTCGTCGTCCGGCGCACACGCAAGCCCGCGCTGCACCAGCGACGCCTTGCCGAACTCGTTCTCGTGGATGTAGTAGTGCCACAGCATGTCGCTCTTCGCCGCCGTGTGCGGCTCCAGCGACAAGTACTGCTCGACGAACGGCCCGTGGAGCTGGAACAGCACCGCCGTCTGCCCGGTCTCGAGCAGCCAGTCGTACAGCGCAAACTGGAACAGCGCATCGCCGGCGCTCGGCAGGGCCGCCAGGCTCTTCGCGTCAAGCGGGGGCCCCGATGCGGCCGCCAGCCGCCTCTTGTCGAGGAGCTCGATGACGCAGCCGTAGCAGTCCATCCGCTTGCGGTACGCCGCCTCGCGCGGGTCGTTCGCCGGCGCCCCGTCGCCCCAGAACGCAACCGCCGTGTCGTGCGGATCCGACTGCGCCGCACACGCCAGCGCCAGCGACGCCGCCGCGCTGCCCTGCCCGAGCGCCTCGAACGACGCGCATATCTCGCGCACCTGCGCCGCCGCCAGCGAGCCGGCGATGCCCGTGAGCAGCTCGAGCGCTCCCGCGCCAAGCGCCGCCGCCTCGGCGCCCTCGTCGCTGTCGCCGGCCAGCTTCAGCGCCTCGAGCGCCTTGTACAGCGCCACGTCCGCTGCCGAGAACAGCGTGCCGCACCGCTGCCCCAGAACGTCGCTGATGCTGTCGATGCTCGCGTTCTGCTTGAGCTGGGAGCTGATCAGCGCCAGGATCAGATCGCGGCACATGGCGCGGCCGCCGTCCGTGCACACGAGGTCGCTGAACGCGGTGCCGGCAAACGACTTCCGCTGCGCGTCCGTCAGACTCCGCTCGCTGATGGCCGGCAGGTTGAAGTCGGCCAGCAGGCAGAGGAACGAGATCGCCTCGGCCGCGTGCTGCGTCAGCTCGTAGAGCGCGCCCAGGGACTCCGACTCGGCTCGCCAGCAGGCGGCGGCGTCGGCGGCCGGCCGCGAGCTGTTGGCCGGCTGGATGGGCATCTGGTTCAGCTGGTCCGGGACGAACCGCTGGTTGTTGTTGATGAAGTGCAGCAGGCCGCGCAGGCGGTCCTGCACATCCATTAGCCTGTGGATGGGAATGCCCAGATCCAGACGCGTGGCCTCGGCGCTCCCGCGCTCCTTCTTGCCCACGGCAGCCGGCTGCTTCCACACCGGATACAGGACGCGCGCAAGGTAGATGGCAAGCCCCTCGTGCCGGCCGCTCAGCACAATCCGCTCGCTGGCCGCCGACATCGCACCGCCCCCGTCGGAGGCGCCTGCGCCAGCGCCAAACGAGGAGGAGGAAGCGGCCTCGGCGAAGTGCGGAAGCCCTCCGTGCTCGAACAGGATCCGCCGTGCAGCGCCGAGCACCTGCATCCCGCCGCCCGGCACATAGCGGCGGGCCAGCGCGCCGTCGCTTGGCGCGCACAGAATAGTGAAGCACATTGCGCACGTCTCGTCGAGCGAGAACGTGGCCACGAACTCCTTGATCTGCGCCTCCTGCACCGCCGGCTGCGCAATCAGCATGCGGAACATGTCGACGGGTCTTTGTTTCTCCAGAACCGTGACGCCCGCGTTGGTCAGCACCGCAAACGACCGCACCGGCGCGCACGAAACCGTCGCCAGATCATTGAGCGCGCCGTCCGCCGCCGAGTCGGTCTCGGCAATCGCCCACGTGCGGCCCTCTATCCGCGCCGCCGACGACAGCTCCGACAGCGTTGCGCGCGGCTGCTTTGCGATGCGCGCCAGGATCTGCGCACACGCCGGCGCGGCCCCCACGATGGAGTCGTGGTCCTCGTTCCACGCGTGCGCAAGCAGCGCGGTGCCGTTGCGGTAGAACGCAGTGTGCACGCTGAGCATCTGCCGCGGAACCCTGCTCCCCTGCAGAAGAGGCCCTGCGGCGGCAAGCGTGGGCTGCGGTTCGGGCGGGAGCCGCACGTGCGCTATCTCAAACACCTCTGGCTGCCGCGCTGATGAAGCAGCAGCTGCGGCGGCGGCGGCGGCGCCGGTCTCGTAGAACCGCTGCATGCGGCTGACCGTCGAAAAGTACAGCCGGCATCCGCCGCCGGTGATCGCCACAAGACTCAGGGTCCGCGACTCCGTTGGCGGGATCACGTGCATCGACACGATCTCCAGCGGCGCAGAGTCCGTGCCCTCGTTAAACTGCGGGCAGAGCAGCGCAGCGGAGTTCCCGATCGACTTGTGGTGGTGCGCGAGCTGGAATCCGCCGCTCCCAGCTCCGCTGCCAGAGCCGCCGAGCCAGAAGACCTTGATAGAGGCGTCCTGCAGCAGCACGTAGAGCAGCATTCTGTCGTTGTCGACGGCCATTGACAGCGCCGACGTGTCGTGGTGCGTGGCCAGGAAGGTCGGCACGAAGTACGACACGAACGACGATGTCAGGTTGACTTTCCTCGCCTTCTTCGTCAGCCAGCCGTCGGCGGCCTGGTACACGAACTCGTACAGCGCGCCATCGTTGCCCGACATGAAGATGCGGCCATCGTCGGAGCCGGCAATGCTGGTCATTGCCACGCCATCCGCGGGCACGCTGATCTGCGTCGCATACAGGGTGACGCTTCCTCCGCCGCCAGCAAGCCTGCCGCCGGCAGGAGACGAACCGGCATCGTATCCGACGCCCAGCAGGAAAATCTCGAGCGGCGTGGCCACCGCCAGCACATACTTGATCGCGTCAACGAATACGCCCGGACGCGGCCTAACCAGTGCCACGCTGACGATGATCTGCTCCTGGTCCTCGAACGAGTAGAAATCGGACTCGTCCTCGTAGTTCCACAGAAACAGCCGGTGATCCACCGTGATCCACGCGCGCTTGATCTCGGGAAACAGACCCATGAAGCACCGGCATTCGAGCAGGTCGTACTGCTCGAACAGCGCGTCGGGGAGCGGAATCAGCCGCTGTTTTGTCACCACCTGCCAATCCCTGGGCACCGGTGTCTCGTAATCCCCCGACGCCGAGGCTAACAACCCAGCCCAAGCATAGAATAAAAGGAAATAACATGTTAGCATATTGCACAGCACACATCCGCTTTGTTCCACCACGCTGTTTTGACGCGCTTTCGTCCACGTGCGCTTGTTCACATCATTCGTTTACTTACCATGGAGCAGTTCGGACACCACTGGGAATTTCAAATCCGTTTGCATTTTGGCTTCCACGAGCTGCGATGCTTGGAGCAGCTGCGCCGATGGCGATGGCGGGCCCTCAGCGCCTTGTGTATCCGGTAAGGCCTGCATGTTGCTGCTGCTGGTTGCACTGGCCACTATAACCGATATAGATGTTCTTCCTCCTTCTGTCCTTTTTTTAGCGTTTGGTAGCTTGTCTGTCTGATTGGAGAAAGAGATAAACAAGAGAGAGTAAGAGTATACAAAACAATCGAATATAGAAAAGATATGAGAAAACAGACGGAATTTGCCCAGCTACAGCAACAACAACAGCAATAACAATAACAACAAAAAGAAAGAAAGTAAGAATAAGGAGGAGTGGAAAATAATGGAGCTTGTTTCTGTTATTTTTTATTTTCAAGGATACGCGTTCATGGAAAGGAAAATAAAAATAAGCAGGCGACTCCCCGATTCCTGACTCGACTCGCTGTGGCTCACCAGGTAAAAAAAAAAAAAAGAAATAATGATCAATGCGCACAATGGAAAAAAATAGCATCAAAAAAAAGGTAGTGGAATTCAATTTCTCCTTCTATTCTCAAATCGTACATATTCTATTCCCTTTTGTCAATTTCAACCTCAAAATGGCAGCAAGCAGCTCGCTTAGCCAGACAGCGGCCAACCGAAAGGCGCTGGCGCTGAAGCGCAAGCTCCAGCAGCAGGGCAGCCACAAGCGCGGCGGGAGCAAACCAAAGCACCAGCAGCTGAAGGCAACAAGCACAGAGACGCACGACAGGCGGATAAGAAGGAGCCAGCGGGAGCGAGCACTTGCCAGCGCCAGCAGATCCGCCGGCTCTCCAACCACCACAGCGGGGATTGCCAGAAAGCCGCCGTCGATCAAGCATAGCGCAGGGCGCAAGGACGCCTGCTTGTCGCTGGACCAGACGATTGCGAACAGCACGCAGATCAACGAGGCGCTGCGTGGGATCGGCGGGAACAGAACCGCGCCCGCTGTGGTGACGGCGGCGGAGGCTGCGCAGAAGGCCAGGGACGAACGGGAGCGGATGGCGGTGGCCTATGAGCAGCACCAGGTTTCCGTCAACGAGACGATTGACGAGCTAGCACATCTGATGAGCGGATAGGAAAGCTGTAAGTTGAGTCTGTTTTTTCTATTAGAAATTGTATCCACCGTACATGGACCGAATGTTAGCGTGAGTAGGGGGTGGGTGGGGGCGAGATATATAGACGGACAGTTTAAAAAAGGAAAGAGAGAAATAAGATTATAGATTTGTGTGCTTTGCTGGTGCCGTGGCTGCTGTTCCTAGATAGTCGGCTTCTTGAGGACGATATGTAGCGGGCCCTGGTGGTTTATAACAGTCTGGGCAACAGAGCGGGCACTGGTCTCTGGGACAAACAGCAGAACAAAGACAAAGGCGGTGATTGAGCAGGCGCCGAATGCAGCAAACAGCCAGTGGTGCCATGAAGCGGGGATGACGAGCACCAGCATGTCGACGGCAATAGAGAGCGCCCAGTTGAGCGCATAGCCAACCACCAGGGTGGAGGACAGCGCATAGCTGGGGATGCACTCGGTGGCGTAGTACCACGGAACAGGGCCGACGCCCAGATTAAAGGCAGCGAAGCAGACGAACACGGCAGCCATCGCCATGCACTCGGGCGCACAGACCATTCCAACCGACGCCAGCGCATGGCACACGGCGATAAGCGCCAGGCTGAGCAGGAGCAGCGGACGCCGGCCCCACCTGTCGGCCACCGCCATGCTGACAAGAGCAGCCGGAATTGCCGGGATGCATATGACGATGCACGAGCCGGCAGTACTGAGATACGCGGACGATGCAAACACGGCGTCGGCCAGGCCGCTGCCGCCGCTGAACAGGATGCTGGTGATTCCAACCAGCGGCTGCATCGCCAGCAGCGCAATGCTGCATGCCACCATGTGTCTCAAGTCCTCGCGCGTGCGGCCAAGCAGGATCTGGGCGACGCTGGCGGTGTGCTTGGCGAACTGCGGCGGGATCCGGTTGCCGGTCTCCGAATCGGCGAATGTCAGCGTCGACTCCTCGCCGGCTACACGCTGCTGCTGATGCTGCTGCTGCTGCTGTAGCGCGTGGTGCTTGGAAGGGGCTAGTTGGATGTGGATGCGCTGCTTGCGGGAGCTGCTGCCGCCTCCCAGCTCCTTCATGGTTGCGTTGCTGTCGTACTTTTCGTTGGGAGACTCTGCGCAAGCAGCCCTGCGTCTTGGCGCAGCAGCCAGGGCGGCGGCGGCATTGGCTGTGGGCTCGTGGCAGCGGGCCGGCGAGAGGAAGCCCACCAGACTGGACAGACAGCTGGCGGCGCACTCGACGGAATGCTCGTCCTCGGCAGGCGTGTCCAACGCAGCCATGATGTCCTGCCATTCGGCAGCAACATCGTAGCCGCGCCTGAGCGTCAGCAGCGCATGCCTCGCCTCGTTGATGTGGTGCGCCATAATCAGATAGCTGGGCGACTCGACGCGGAACGGGAGAAAGACGATCTGCGCCAGAGCCAGAACCCCCGGGACCGCCACCATGATCCTCCACTGCATTCCGTCGGCAATGTACATGGCAGCCAGTTGGGCGCTGAGCACGCCGAAGACGAAGAAGCACTGGAAGAAGGAGCCGTAGAATCCGCGCCACCGACGCGGCGCGATCTCGCCGACGTAGAGGGGCGCCGCGCACGAGGCAACGCCGCATCCGACGCCCAGCGCAAAGCGGCCCAGGATGAAGTGGACGGCGGTGGTGGCGGTGCCCATCAGCACGGCGCCGGCCAGAAACAGGCCGTTGTTGATGACCAGCGCGTTGCGTCGCCCAATGCTGTTGGCGATGGCGCCCGAGCTCAGCGCGCCAAGGAACCCGCCAACGCTCAGCACGCCGGTGGCCACCGACCACAGGCCCTCGCTAAAGGCGATTCTGCTGGGGAACTCCGCCTCGCTGTCCCTGCGGATGGCCATGGCCGCCGGATCGCTGTGCATGCCAAAGATGATCGGCTTGCTCGCGTTGGCAATGCCAATCGACCAGCCAACCGTTGCCGCCGACAGCGACACGATGATCGTGGTGAACAGGACGTACCAGCTGAATCCGGCCTCGCATGAGTCGCGGAACTTGCTGTTGTCGACTTCGTGCAAATCCACTGCGAAGATGCGTGGCAGCGACTGGTGCCCCGCCATCCCGGAGTATCCGCCACCGTCGCCCGCCCCGCCGAGCGGTGCGCATGCCATGCTGGCGTACTTTGGCCGCAGTGCAAACGTAGCGTCTGCCGCCATGTCGCTGCGCCTTTGTCTTGGCAGCACGTCAAAGCTGTGCGACATCTCTCTTTATACAAATATTATTATGCTGGACTAGATAAATGAAAAGTGGTAAAGTGATTCAACAGAAACCCCGTTAGGACGTTTCAACGGGTCTTTCTGGTATCTTTTGAACAGCGGCCTCCACCCCCCTTTGTTGATATATGTGTATACTCGACATGCTCACTGACATTTCTGACAGATATGACATCTTTTTTGTGCTGTCTGGGTTTTGGAGGATCTGAAACAAAAGGCGCTTCCATTTCGCCACGGTTTCAGACAGAAGCTCCGTTAAAAGTAGCTGGATGGAATATAGGCCATACATTTCTGCGTTGTTCACTCATCGCTACTGCCCCTTTTCTGCAATGACGCGGGATGGTGCTATTTTAGCGTCAAGCTCGTAAAAATAAACAAAACAGTAACACTATTTCTACACCATGGAAACAATAGCGTTAGCATTCGGAATAGAACCAAGACAAATGGAGAAGCACTGGTTATTGCAACCGTGTCTGATCTCATTGAACAAAATAAAACTCTACTACCACCCAGCACCGCCTTCTCTTCCACCGACACCCACGGCCTGGAAGAGGAGAGAAAAGATGCTGGGCAAATAAATCACGATCAACGCACACTCTGATCTGATCAGGCCTCAAAGGTGAGGGCGGCACCCATCTTGTGGGTGTTCTCCTGGAGACGCGCGGTGTCAAAGAGGCCGGCAAGGGAGAGCTTGACGCCGGGACGCAGCAGCTGGGTGAACGAGAGCCCAAGACGGCCGGCATTGTCAACCTTGGCCTTGACGTAGGCATCGCTGTCGAGAATGTACTTGGAGCCGATTTCCGCCGAGACGCCGCCGTCGGGGTTCTTGTAGTCGTAGACGGCACGCGCGCCAGCCTCGACGTTCTTGGTCACGCGCTGGTAGAAGGCGAGCTGGAACAGGTTGAGCGAGTTGTTGCCCTGCAGCGTGATCAGGTAATCGGGGCCGGCATACCCGAGCGTCGAGTTGGTCTTCGTCACAGCGCCGCTGTTGACATCGTACGCGAGCTCGGCGCCAGCCAGCAGCCCGTCGCGGCTGATGGTGACGTCGGCGGTGGCCGACGGGCTCAGCGCGTCGATGTTGACGCGGGCAAACACGTTCTCCTGCTGGTAGTTGATCTTCGAGCGCAGCGCGCGCTTGGCCGAGCTCAGCGCCGACGACCCCGACAGCTCCACCTTCAGGCCCTTTGCGAACTTGTTCGCAACCTCCACTTGTCCCGTCACAAGGTTGGCTGTGTTCCACGACTCCGTGTACGTTAGTCCGTTGGCCTTGTCGGTGTACTTGGTCTTGAGCTCGCTGATGATCGCGCCCGACTTGAGGTCCTGTGCGCCGTTGACCGTGAACGATACGCCGTTGGCTGTCGTCGTCTTGACCTCCAGCTTCAGCGCTCCGAACGGATAGTCCTTGCTGAACAGATCGTTCACTGGCTTGCAGATGTCAGAGTAGTTTGGGGGAATCATTTTCTGTTACCTTGGCTACGATTTGGGTGATTGGCTTGGTGGGATCCGAAGAATTAAAAAGAAATGTGGGCAGCCTGCAACAGAGTGTAGTAATGTGAAAGATGAAAAAGAGGAAAAGAGAGAGAGAGAGCAAGCTAGCGTAGAATCAAACCATAAAACAGAATACGAGTCGGCCACCGTCTGCTTCTTATCAATTTCGCACCAACGACAAAAAAAGTTACAGACCGACCGCTTCCCTGTTTTTTTTTTCCCACCAGCCTTTTTTTCCCGGCAAAAGCCCCACATCCCACAAAGCAGCAAATGCAAGCAATGCGAGGCACTGAAAGGACGAAAATCTCGCCCGCCATACGCGCAAATTGGCTGTTTGTTTTTTTGTTTGTTTGTTTGCTTGCTTGCTGGCGACCTCTTTTTCGCTCCACCAGCCCCAGTCACGTGCTGATTCGATTTGATTGGGTGCAAATTCTGCCACGTACGCTGAAAGGAAGCTGGAGGACGTCGCGATTTGCACAGCACGTGTTCTGTTGTTGCTTCTCTGCGTTGCAGGACGAAATGGTGTTGTCGCAGTCCAATTCTAAATACTCCGTGCTCAGTGCTCAGTGCTCAGTGTTCAATGTTCGGCTCCTTCCAAGAAGCAGCCAGGCTCGCAGAAAAGCACAGCACAGTCTTGGAGGCAGCTGCAATGTTCAATGCAGGGAAAAAGGGGGGGGGAGGAAACTGACTGTGGTTCCGTCGCTGTTAAGGGCTGCCGGGGTTTCTTGCACCTTGCAAGACTATGCTGTGAAGTCAAACGAGCCTGACAGACTTGAAGGCTTTGGGCAACGCTCCTTTTGCGCAATGTTAACGGATATAGCAACTCTTTTTCTATAACGTGTATGCTGCAACGCTAAACTAACAGCTACCCAACTTTCAAGCCCCACGGTATCCTCAACTTTGCGTTCCTGCCACTCAACCACCTTTCCTCTTCATTTTTATATTGTCAGCACTCTAACCGCTCTTTACATTCTTTTCTTTTCTTTTCTTTTTCTTTTCTTTTTCTTTTGACACGAGTCGGAAAACAGCAATTGCAACAGCAGCAAGTACCAAACTTTTTTATTCCTCTTGTCAACTTCTTTAGACTGAATTAGTAGTTGCTCTTATTTTGATTCATAAAGTGGGGAGGGTGCACAAGAATTCACCTTTTATTCTTCTACTTTTTTGGCTGCTGCTTCTGTTGTCTTTATTAATTCCTTCCTTTCCTCATTCTTGTTCACATACTCTTTAATCTTTTTAATTAAGAACTTTTCTCTCACTACATTCGCTTTCCTTTGTTCCTTCTTTCTTTATTATAGTGCCTTAGCACTGCTGTTCCCCCCACCTCCAAACTTTCAGAAAATGGACTTTTGGAAGCGTAAAAAGGGCGCTGCTTCGACTCCTGGTAGCGGCGGTAACGGCCCGTACTCCGCCAGCTCTTCCAATGCGTCGGGCACTATAACCGCAGCCATTATTTCAGAGCCCATTCACAACTTTGATTCTAGCATTACTCATTCCAAAAGCACTACTCCGCCACCGCTGCACTCTGCACCCCACCACCATAACCTCAACCATCAACAGCATCACCACCCCCACCACCACAATCAGCAACAGCAGCAGGGCTCAGTGGCACCATCGTATTCCTCATCCACCAGCACAGCCGGCGGCGGTTTCCACGCTGCTCCCGGCGGAGCATCCGAGCACCAGGACACCGCCATCAGCAGCAGCGTTGACTCTGACTTTAATGACCGCTACAAGTCCTACCGCCAGCACCGAAGGCTCTCGCACTCGTCCTCAGCACACAGCTCGCAGCTAACCACGGGAAGCAATAACAATGGGCTGGACTACAATACCATTACTTCTGCCACGTCCTCAGCAGCAGCAGCAGCAGCAACAGCCCAGCAAACGGAGTTCATTCCGTTGCAGCACAATCAGAATCAACAGCACCGCGCAGGTAACTTAATCATGGCTCGGCAGCGAAGCCACGATGTGGACACAATGGTCACAGGTGGCCACTCGCCAGCGTCGCCTACGTTTGCGTCTGAAGACCATTATGGCACAGCACGGAGCTCGGGCATGTCAGTGAGCGGAACCACCCCACGCGGGTCTCTCAGGTCAACACGTAGCGCAGCAACTACTGCGGCGGCAGCAGCAACAAGGGCTGTGTCTTCTAGCTCTGGTGGTGGCAGTGGCGGTGGTGGTGTGCTAGGCGAATTTCGTGACTCGAGCTACTCTGCTCAGACGCCCCGGAGCTCCAGCCTAAGCGCCAACCACGCAGGGTCATCATCGAGCCGCCCAGCACCGCTGATGGCAGCTACCAACAGCACGCTGTCTGTCAACACAACAATTAGCAATGCCAGTAGTGGCCGAAGAAGCGGCGGCGTGGCCATAGGCGGTATGATCTCGGCGCCTGATTTCGACCCAGACAACATTAGCGAGGAGGAAATCAACCTGATGCTGAACAGACTAATGGACGAGATGGACATAAAGGATGCACAGCGGATGCAGATGCAAAAGATGTCGGTGCCCAACAAGCTCAAGCTGCTTAAACAGCAACGCCAGCTCGAGTCCTTCCAGATGGACAGCAAGGGCAATGCGCCAGAGTACTTTTACCGGTACCTTACGGAGACCGATATTCGGTCGTTGCCTAAGCAGATGCTCGTCCATCTGCGCGTGTGTGTGTCGACGCAGCCGGTGCTCTGGGTCAAGCAGTTTGTGGATATCCAGGGTCTGGAGGCGCTTTCGGAGTGTCTGGGTATCCTGAACCACGCGGGTACGCGCAAGGGCGACGACATCACAAAGGAGATGGAGATAATAAAGTGCATCAAGTCTGTTGTTAACATCCAGTGGGGCGCACAGGACGTGCTGCGGTACCCCACATGCGTCCACAATCTGTGCTTCTCGATAGACGCGCCTTCGCTGCTCACCCGTCGCCTGATATGTGAGATTCTGACGTACATCTGCTACCTTAACGTGCCGACTGGCCACGCAACTGTTCTGAAGGGGCTTGACAAGCTGCAAAAGTTCCGCGAGATGCAGAGACGCTTTGAGCCGTGGATGAAGGCTGTGGAGTCGGCCGTCGATGGTCGTGGTCGTATGGGTAGCAAAGTGGGAGTTTCCGAGGAGCTGCGTCAGCTTGGAGGCACAGCCGATCGTGATCTGATCGACTATGTGCTATCCAGCTTGATTCTCATCAACGCAGTCGTCGGCGTGTCGGACGATGTCGAGATGCGCATCCATTACCGCAACCAGCTCAACGCAGCCGGGCTCACGCGTATAATGAAGAAGCTGCGCAACGGGTTTGATAGTCCTCTGATTTCGCTGCAGATCAACAAGTTTGACAAGGATGCGGAGCAGGACCAGGCCGATGTGCTGGAGCTCTACAACCAGCAGATTATGCAGGACATGACCGATCCTGAGGAGGTTTTCCAGGCTATTCTTGCCCAGATAGATGACGACGACCGCTCACGCGAACACTTTCTGTCGATATTGCAGCGGCTGTTACTCTTGCGCGACGACTTTGCTGCTGAACCCAACGGCTCGTCGCAATTCGTCGGCGATGGCGGCGGCAAGGGTACCAAGGCTCGCTACTACCAGCTGCTGGACGAGATCACCACGCAGGTCGTCATGGATATCCGCAACGGCGAAGGACTGGGTTCCGATTACGAAAGCGACTACGATAACGGAGGCGAGATCCGTCCACGCACACGCCCCAACGAAACGTTCACATCGCAGTACGGAGTCAGCGTTGCTGGGATCATTGACAAGTTTTCCAACGAGGAGCAGCTGGAGGATGCGGTCCGAGAGGCCAAGGATCTACGCGAACAGTTGGAGAAGGTCACTCGTCAGAAGAACGAGTTGGAGCTCGAGGTGTCGCTCAAATCTGAGGGGCTGGTTGGTACGCTGAAGACCAAGATCTTTGCGCTTGAGGATCTGTTGCGCATGTCGCGACATACCATCGAGGCCCTGCAGACGCAGATCAAGGAACTGCGCGACCAGTTTACCCAGAAGCTAGCCAAGCAGGACTCGCAGCTCAAGCAGCTGTATTCGGCGCTCCAGGACGAAGCTGGCGAGCATGACATGTTGAAGCGGCTGAAGGACGACTTGACCCTGGAGAACGAGGTTCTGCGCAGCGGTGTTGCAATGGAGGTTTCTGAGGATAATCCCGATCACGTTGTGCTTAACCACGATTTACTGCTGGCTGAGATTGAGAAGCTGAAGCGCCAGAGACCAGAGCTCAACCGCATGACCGAGGCGCGGAAGATGCTTGAGCAGATTCTAGCGGAGGCAGGGCAGGGAATCCCGGTCAGAAAACCTGGTGGACCCAAGCCAGTCTCTTCCAATTCCAATTCCTCGAAGACGGCAGCAGTGCTTAACAAGCTGGTGTCAGATCCAACGGACGACGCCAATTTGCCGCCAGGCGCAAAGATGGGCACAGTCACCATGGACTCTGTGCTGTCTGCTCCCACGCGTCTTGCCGATTTCACTTCGGAGCTGGAGCGCAAGCTTGGAGGCAAGCGGATGGACGGCGCTCCCGCCACAGCAGGGGCGGTTAGTTCTGTTGTTCCTGCTATTCAGAAACTCGATGAGGATGACGGTGATGATGGTGCAGCGGATGCTACCAAGAAGGACTCTGCTGATGCTGCTGAGACGAGCAAAACTTCTCTTGCGCTTCCGCCACCTCCGCCTCCCTTGCCGCCGCCTCATCCAGACTTTGCAGCTGCCAACGGCGATACGCCCAAGGACGCTACTGCAGCCTCCATTCCACAGCCGCCTCCGCCTCCACCGCTTCCTCCTGGCGTCGGGACGTCTGCGGGCGATTCCGGCACTGTCAGCGCTGTTCCACAGCCGCCAGCACCACCGCCTCTCCCGCCCATGCCTGGGATGGGATCGCTGGTGCCGTCGAAGCCAACCGCAGCGGCATTGGCAACAGTCAAGCTTCGCTCAACAAAGGCAGGCGACAGCAGTGCGGCAGGCGGCTCTGCAGTGCCACCACCACCTCTTCCTCCATCTCTGCCGGGCGCCGGGGGCGTTCCTCCGCCACCGCTACCGCCGACAGCATCGTCGGCATCGTTCCTTGGCACGCTTCGGCGAAAGGAACTGGTATACGTGTCCAAGATCAAACTCAAGGCGATGCACTGGGACAAGCTCAACGAGCAAAGCGTCGAGGCATCGCTGTGGTCCAAGCTCGAGGACCGCGCAGGTCTGAAGGAAAGGCATGTGCTTGACACGTTGCACAAGAATGGAGCATTCGAGAGTCTTGAGAAGATGTTTGCGGCCAAACAGGCGGTGGATCTTCTTGCACTGCGCGAGAAGCGGCGCAAGGAGCGGGAGGAGAAGGAGAAGGAGGAGATCTCGGTGCTCGATCCCAAACGCGCCTACAGCGTGAACATTATGCTTGGAATGATGAAGAAGTACTCGTTCCGCGACATAAGGTACGCGCTGCTACGTATGGATACGTCGATTATTAACGAAAACGCACTGAAGCAGCTGATGACATTCGTGCCTACGCCCGAGGAGCGCGGGTTGCTGTCTGCGTACCAGGGCCGTCCGGACCGCAAACGCCTGGCGCGACCCGACCGATTCTTCCTGGAGACAATGAAGATCTGGCGGTACGAGCAGCGGCTGCGCGTAACAACAACGTGGGCCGCCTGGTCGGAGTCCTTCCGCGATCTGCAGCAGGATGTTGCCGCTGTGATGACAGCTGCACACGCGGTTGCCACAAGCAGACATTTCCCGCAGATACTCGAGGTCATCTTGTCGATTGGTAACTTCATGAACGGATCCGGGTTCCGTGGTGGAGCGTTTGGGTTTAAGATTGCGTCGCTTAACAAGCTGATGGACACGAAGGCCGACGATAACAAGACCACGCTGCTTCATTTTGTTGCGCTGGCGGCCGAGGAGAACTTTGAGGACTCGCTTGAGTTCCTGGACGAACTGAAGCCTGTAGACTCTGGGTGTCGCGTGTCGCATGCCGAGATGAAGGCCGAGATGGCCGACATGCGCGTGCGGCTAGCCGAGGCGAAACGCGAACTGGAGCTGCTGCGCGAGCAGCGGGAGAAGGAGCTGAAGGAGTCTGCGATGGAGAGCGAGCGGGGCGAGGGCGTTGGAGCAAAGAAGCTGGCGAGCATTGCTACTGGCAAGGACAGCGAGGATGAGAAGGCGCAGGCGTCGTCGGGTAGCGGCAATGAAAACGACGATGACTCTGGCAGCGAGTCCTCGACGGCCTCGGCTAGTAATGGCGGATCGTCTGCGTCGCATCCAAAGGACAGATTCCTGCTCACCATCCGCCGCTTCGTGACGGAGGCCACCGAGCAGTACGACGCGCTATCGACGCAGTTCACGGCTATGGAGGAGGCCTACAGCAACTCTGTGCTTCTGTTTGGCGAGGACCCGCGCTCGATGACGCCCGAGGAGTTCTTTGGTGTCTTCAAGACGTTCACTGCGTCGTTTAGTCAGGCGCTCAGAGACAACAAGCGCGAGCGTGAGCGCAAGCATGCCGCAGAGAAGCGGCGCAAGCAGATTGAGGCCCAGATCGAGCAGAAGCGCCAGGTCAAGCAGAACCGCGCTAACAGACTTGCTGCGGGCGCTACTCGTATTAGAGAGCGGCTTGACGGCGAGAGCAAGGATGCCGTGGAGGCTGTTTTGTCTGGGATGTCGGCTGCCTCGTCTTCTTCAGTAGCGGCATCGGCATCTGCAGCAGCGTCTGGGGGCGATGTGGGTGGCGAGAACGGCGCAGCAGGCGCTTCTGCTGCTGCTGCTGCTGCTGGCGAGAATGGAGCCGTTGACGATCTGCTCAAGTCGCTGATGGCTGGTACGGATCTGGAACGCGTGGAGGCCAGCAAGCGCAGGCGGCGTCGTGAGCTGATGAGCATTCGGCGCCGCAGCAGTGTGCGTCGCAGTGTGCACCGCACAAGCATCTCGATCAAGGCGCTGCAGATGCTGCGCGACATCAAGGAGGAAGAGGACGATGGCACTGGCACTGGCGGCGATGATGTGCTGCTCTACGACTCGATGGAAGCCGACTCTGCGATGCCGCCGTTGCCGTCGATGGCTCGCCGGTCGCTGATGCGGCGCCAGCCAAATACCGCTAACGCTGAGCGTATGACCACCATCACCGAGGACGACTACGCGCCAGACGGCTCTTCAGTGGATGAGCCGAATTCCAGGCGATCCGCAGCTGAGCGGCGGGCGGCTCGGCGTCGGCAGATTCTGATGGACGACGAGTAGACAGACTACCGCTTGTCTTTTTTGCTTATTTTGCTTTTTTTCTGGGGTTTCTTTGCCGTGGGAGTTGAGAAAGGACGTATATGATAAATGTTACTACAGTGACACTGGCTGCTGTAATTGCATGCATGCATTATTTGTATGCTGTTAACGATGATGATGATGATAATGGCTCAGCGAGTAAATAATGTGTGCGCTTGATTTCTATTAAATATTGATATTCAGAGTGCATGGGAAATTATTTACAATGCTGTTTCACTATTTGTTACTTGACTGGTCTGCCAAACGTGGTGGTCCGCTTGGTAGAAAACGCAAAGGCAAAAGCGAAATCAGCTGCAGAAAACCCGACCCCATCCATCTATCATTCAACCAGGTTTCCTCCCCTGGAAAATGGCACCTTTGAAGCAATTCATCAAAAAGTGGGAAAAAGATGCAGGATTTGGACCGCAGTCATTTCTAATATTATGAACTTTTTGTTTCACAGAAAAGACCGTCTATTCCATCTGTGCATCAAAACAGATAAAAGTGTAACCTTGTTCCTGTTTCTTGTTTATTTGAGATTTGCCTATTCTTGTGTGAATATAGAAGTCTAATTACCAGAAATAAAAGATTTCTGTTTATTTGCATGGTCCCGTAGAAAATCAAGGCGCTGAAGGAAAAGAAGGGGTCATTTGTGTGTGTGTCTTTGAGAGCAAATCAAAATAAACAAATGCACAGAACCCTTCTACCAGGAAGAATCTGCTTCCAAAGGGAGAAAAACAAACAAAGGATACGTGCATATGGTGCCTTCGTTTGTGTTTTTTGGGGGGAGGGAAGAGGAAGAGAAAATGTGGAGAAGAGGAGGGGTTGTCAAGGCTGGATGAGGAAAAGCTTCCATTTTGCCATTGCGCAGCCTAAGAGGACACCCGCTTTGTTGAATTACCTAAACGAAAAAAGAATAGAAATCGATATATGCATTAGGTGAATAAAAAGGGATATGCCTGGCGGGGATGCTCGCATTCATCCTCATATTTGAGTTTACTCTTCAATATCGCCATTTGTTATACTCCTTTGACGCCCTTTCTAGTTTTACATTACGAGCTGCCGCCAGCACACTCAAAAACGAGACCAAGAAAGTAAACAAGACATACACGATGCGCAGCACCACACTCACCAGCCTTGCTGTGGCCGGGCTTGCAGCTCTGTCGGCAGTTGCATCGGGGTCGGCGCAAGCAGGAAGCAGCAACAGCAATGGCAACAAGGACATCGAGTCAACGCCGCGCGTGATTGGCGGACGGCCAGCAACCAGCAGCGAATTTAAGTTCGTAGCGTTCCTCCAGAGCTACAACCCAGACATTGGCGCATTCTCGTGCACCGGCAGTCTGATTGCGCCCAACGTGGTGATGACAGCCGGACACTGCATGTACGCAACCAACACGGTGCGCTTCACTGCCAGCCAGATACAGGTGGGATTCACGCACCAGCGTCCGCCGCAGGACACGCTGTACCAGGCGCACTCGGTGTCGCGCATCATTCTGCATCCCAGCTTCAGCATGCTTACGCAGAAGAACGACATTGCCCTTCTTATCCTGGCCGACAGTATCAGCACCACCGAGGCTACTCCCGCCAAGGTCTACACGGGTGGTATTTCGACCAAAACGCCAATCACCGCTGCTGGGTTTGGCGTGACCGATCCTCATAACGACTCCTCTGTGCCCACGCAGCTGATGACCGTGGATCTGACGGTTGGTTCCAACTCGTTCTGCAGAAGCGTCTGGCCCGACTACAGCTCCACCACCCTTGTGTGCACTGATGGCACTGCTGGGAAGGATACGTGCCAGGGCGATAGCGGAGGTCCGCTGGTGACTCCTATTGACTCTAGCGGCAACGTCGCCATTCTTGGCGTTACCAGCTTTGGGCCTGCCACCGACGATAACCCGGAGGCCCTGTGTGCGCAGGCTGGCGGCAGCGGATACTACACCCGTGTGCGCGCCTACGCCAAGTGGATTGCCGAGAGCACCGGTCTGGATCTCGCTGACTTTTCCACGTCCAACTCGGTTGTCTCGGGCGGCGATGACGATGAAGACGCCTCGTCGTCTTCTACTCGCTCGCGCATAACCGCCAGCAATGATGACAATGACTCTTCTACGCGCATTTCTACACCTGCTGGTGGCGAATTCGACTTCTCCGGCTTTGACTTCTCCGGCTTTGACTTCTCTGGCTTCGATTTCTCTGGTTTCGATTTCTC
>JANBOK010000243.1:0-19499 GCA_027595805.1 Coemansia sp. Benny D160-2 | reverse complement strand
TTTTTTTCCTATATTAGCAGTTAAAATCCATTTTATTCGCTATCTCACGCATTATATAATTCACTATTCTGTTCACGTTTAACATCTGTTTTACACCTGGTTGCATCTCTTTCCTCCAAACCGTCTTCTATCCACACGTAATGGCAGAACCGCATGTTGCTAAGAGGCATGTCTCTCTATGTACCACAGCATCTGCTGTGTTTTTAGAATAGATCCTGACATTTGCTGTAGTAATATAGTGTAACTTGTGAGAATACCGACTCTATAGACTGAATCATGTCTGTATCTGTCTTTGCTTATCGAGTGTAGTGAGTTGCTGCGTATTGTAAAGATCCAAGAACAGCAAACCAAAACTGTGGCAGATGCAAAGGTATAGTGAGTGATAACCCCATGTCTATATAATTTTCCTCAAGCTGGGCGGCTCCATTACCCTCCTTGTTGGTTGCCTGCTTGCTAGCTTTGATTCTATTCTGGTAATTTACAGGCTGTTCAGCCATTCCCGTACTGCATTTTTTATTCATCTAGGAACAAGTGGCCTATCTCCGAGATGTCCATCTTGCGCTCTTACTCCAAGAAGTAGATACCAACGCCGTCTATTCTTTTTTTAGCGTTTCACTCCTTGTGGACCATGGTGCAAGCGAACTTCACATTATTTTGCATGGGCATAAGCTTGCAAACGGATGGATAGGTAGGAATAACTAGTGATATTATCTTTTTTTTCTTGGCTACGACATGTCTTGCGTTTCAATGATTCTAGGGAAAACATCTGCCAACATCAAGTGGTATTCTGATTCTGGCACATCATTTCCATATGACTTTTAGGCAGACTAGAGCTCGATTCGACCATATGCAAACAACATACGACCGTATCGGCTTCTGCAACCGAATGCAAGGCTGGAAGGTAAGCAGGATACTGTGATCTACACATATACTTATTGCCATTTACTATTAGGCATGGCAAAACATCACAACCATACTAATCTCATGTTTTCCTATTGTTTAGCATCTTCCAATATCCCCTCCCGCCTGTATATGATGAATGGGCTGGACAATTTATCTTGGAATTTCGGCCTGAATACTTGGTTCCAGAGTATCTACGCGTGCCAACGACTGCGTGTGTTGCAGAGATCCATGTCGATATACTGGATGCTATCATATCCTGCGATTCTGCAGAACAAACGCCGTCCAGGCCGTTGCCACCTGCATATCCCATCAACGCTCAGATAAGTAGCATACCCTGCGTCTGTGAAATTTGGCTAAAACAAGCTTATCAGCTTTTCAGTCATATGTCACTGTTCGGCTTCTTTCCCAGCAATTGCGGTGGATCTGACGACCTTGCTGCTGGGATTCTACCCATCCTCTTGTTTGAGCATATGGCTGATCATGATAGTGATCGAGCTTCTCGGATCATGACTGGCACATACACTGCTGAATTCGGTATTTCTAGCAAGGCGGGCTGTGTAAAATCTGTAACTATAATGTGCGTTCCAGCTGGCGATGGCAGCATTTTATTACGCATCTGCTCGGCAGACCAATTGGCCTACTCCGCCATTGTATTTTCATTGATTAGGCGCTTGAAACTGCTGCTGTTGCTTTGCTTGGATGGCAAAAAACCGTTTTTCGATCAAGCCACTACACCGGTTACTGGCCTTGATGCATTGAATTCGCTTGAGCGGTTGCAAGAGAAATGTATGGCGGCTGTTGCTGAACTACTGCAGCACAGCTCAGGAAATACACCATTAGATACCACTGACCATTCTGAAAACATCGACTGTGCAGCCGTTGAATGTGACTTGATCCAGCAAACTAGCTGATTCGGTTATGTCATGAATACTCCAAAACATGATAGCTCTCGTCTTGATCAGCAAAGAGGTGTGGTTTCCTATTTATTTCTACCATGTTATCTTCCATTAACAAAGAACACGTTATATAGCAAAGAATCTGCTGTATCGCTCTGCTTTTGGCTACAAAGATTACTCTGGGCCGGACTGAGACAAAGTGTCCATATGTATCTCATCTGATTCGATCATCTCAAGTGCGTGGTCTAGTCGGCGCAATATCGTGTCTGCAGAGAGAAAAGACAAGAGTTCAGGAACCGTGGGACCACTAGATCTCCCTGTAAGCGCAAGTCTGAGCATCATCATTACATGCTTGGTTGGCACATCCACACTGGCTGCCACTTCTTTTGCAAAGCCAGTCCAATTACTATCTACGTCTTCGCTTCTATCTGAGAGTTGGGTGATGTTCTGAGACCTTTTGGCAATCGCGTTCCTTATGTTGTTCAAAATCAGCAGTCGCTTTTCGGCTGGCACCTTCTGCAGTATCTGGGCGGCAGACTGAGTACGCAAGTCGGGATCCACAAACAAGAAGGGCGCGACATTGTATACATCGCTCGCAAACAACAAGCGGTCGCTGCATATGTGCAATGCTCTTTCAATAGTCACTCTACTGAGTCTATTTGAATCCAATACTGGGTTACGTCTCAGTCGCTCATATACCTGAGCTGCAACTCCTGGCAGCGTGGTTGGGCTGCTTATCTCGCGACGTAGATGCTGTCGGTTTAGCCAGTCTAGCTTTTCGCGAGACACAATAGATTTGCTCCGACTCAGCCCTCCAAGAGAAAACACGCCTTCAAGCTCCTTTAGGGTGAACAACTCGCGAGAGTCGCTAGGATGCCAGCCCAGGAGGGCCACGTAGTTTATTACAGCCGATGGGAGATAGCCCTGATCAATGTACCCTTGTATGGGGCCATCTTTGTTGCGCTTTGAAAGCTTGGATCCGTCGCTGTTCATTAGCAGCGGAAGATGGGCATACTGTGGAATCGTCCAGCCAAAGGCCTTGAACAGCGTACGGTGCTTTGGTGTGGACATTAGCCACTCTTCTCCACGCAGCACATGCGTGATCCCCATGAGATGGTCATCAACCACGTTTGCTAGGTGATATGTCGGTAACCCGTCGCTCTTCAGCAGCACAGCATCATCAAACCCAGCAGGCCCTCGAAAGCGCATGTTGCCGTATACTATATCATTGAAGCCGGCTACATCGGCAGACGCAGGATCCGCAGGGTTTGCCGAAAGCATGCGGATTGTGAATGGCTCGCCTGTGCGCAGCTTCTCGTCAATTTGGCGCTGCGATAGATTCAGACAGTGTCTGTCATACATTGGCGCGCGACCTTGGGAACTGGAGTTGGCACGTATTGACTCTAGACGCCGCGCGTCGCAGAAACAGCGATAAGCGGCGCCCTTATTCAAGAGCTCGTGTGCGTATTGCAAGTAGATCTTGCTCCTTTGTGACTGGAAAAAGGTGGTGGTGGTGGAATCGACACTGCACTTTCCGGGCCCCTCGTCAAACAGCAGCCCAGCCCATTCGAGAGTTCTGACAATGTTTTCTGTTGCGCCTGGCACAAGTCTCTTCTGGTCGGTGTCTTCGATCCTCAAGATAAACGATCCGCCGTACCTTCGAGCCAGCAGATAGTTGAACAGCGCAGTGCGCAAACCACCGAGATGCAGCATTCCTGTAGGACTAGGAGCAAACCGAACCCTGACAGGCCCAGTTGGCTCCACCGGCGAATGTGCGCAGGACTCATTCGTAAGAGAACGGGAATATGTACGTGGTCGAAGGCCTTTGGGATACAAGAGAGCGCTCAGGCCATGTCTGCTGGGACAAGAACATGCTGGATGCTTTAGCGACGCTAACATGTCAGTTGTGGATGCTGTGACAATAAACCAGGTGTATAGTGAGAACCTTTTTTTTCTTGTAGAAGAGCTGGATAAAGAAGGACTGGCTTTTCTGGCTTGTCCAAACTTGTGCTTTCATTTTACTGGATTAATCTTTAAAATTTTTCAGCCGTGGGAGGAGGGGGGTGTTTGAAGCTTAAACGCAACGCTTCTATCTCATCTTTTTTCTTTCGTGATCCTGTTACTTGTTTCATTTTTGTTTCTGTTATACGCGGCTACGACGGAAGAGAGAAATGCCCAGCCAGCAACATCAGGCAAACAAGGCCCGCAGGCTTGTGCTGACGCTTGAGA
Organism: Coemansia sp. Benny D160-2; assembly: GCA_027595805.1. Taxonomy (NCBI): domain Eukaryota; kingdom Fungi; phylum Kickxellomycota; class Kickxellomycetes; order Kickxellales; family Kickxellaceae; genus Coemansia; species Coemansia sp. Benny D160-2. Next base: position 15,471 of record JANBOK010000243.1, on the reverse strand, counting down.
AGGGTCTTACAAACTGCGCTACAGAAGCAGCAACGTACGGAAAGTGTGTTGTGGCCAATGTTGAAGCGGTTGGAAAACATACATGCGAAGCCCAATTCCAGACATTCAAGGCCTGTGCACAGAAGGCTTTGGGGCGGAAGTGGTAGAAACAAGGATATCGCCATATCTGTGCAATGGTTTCTTAGTTCTCAATATCCAGCTGGTTGTGTAGTATTCAAATGTATGACCGACTTTAACAGATAACTTTGTGAAATGGGACATTAATGATCCATGATACTGTTTTGCAAAACTCGCCTACCGCAGCTGGTATCTCTGGCGTGTAACGGAGAGTTTTCTAGCACCATTTTCCGTATGCTTCTCTCCGGCCGCCACAAGGTAGTATGTGATGTCCATGTCAAGCTCACGCGGGTTGGTGGCACTCTTAGCGCATGTGAATGTGCCGTGCAACTCGTCTCCAAGCTCCATGCAGATGGGTTCGCGCAGCAAGAAGACAGTTTGTTTCCAGTGGGTTGGCGTTCCGTGGGGACCAGTTGTGAAACCGTGCATCGATGACTCTGGCCGCTTCCACAGCGCCCTGCCGTCTGCCTGGCGAGCCCTGGCTGGCACTTCCTCGTCATTCGTGTAGGCCGAAAGACAGAGCTCTTCATAGCTGGGTCCAGAGGATGCTTGGGTGCGCGAGAAGGCAACGTCAAAATATCCAAGCAGGGCATGAGCCGTGGCTTTCTGCGTTGCTTTGAGCACAAACGAGCTGGAAAAATCCAGCTTGGATGGGGATGTTGTTCCGTGGTCGATTTCGGCAAGAAGTGCACGCGTAGCCATTACAGAAGACGATGGAACCACATCAACATCTGCCTCCACAACAGATCCTCCCTGCTTCATAGAGGACATCTTGAATCCGTACACGTTGTCCCAGTAGTTTGCACGATCATTCATGTATTCCTCGTCACTTATGGCGGTCAAGTAAATATACGATGCGCTTGGCGCCAGAAGTCCGCCGGGAGCAAGATAACGATCGCGCGCAACCAGAACAGAATCAAGCATGGCCTCAAACAACAGAAAGTAGCCCATCCATTCGGACACAATTATGTCAACCTTTTCAACGGGAAGCTCCAGATCCTCGATCTTTCCTTTGACCAGCGTGATTATGCCGTCGAGATTGTTCTCAATAACGTTGGCCTGGGCCTTGTGGATAATGTCCGAGTTGTCAACGGCTATAACCTTTGCTGCGCCAGCGCGCGCAGCAAACATCGAAAGGATGCCAGTTCCGCATCCGACATCCAAAACCACCTTGCCTTTAAACAGGTCCTTGTTGTCGTACATAAAATCGCGATATCCCTCGGTGCGCACTTTATCCTGTAGCATCTGCATGTGGATGTCGTTTCCAGCGTACGAGTTGAAGTAGTAATCGGATCCACCAGCCTCGCTTTGTGCCGTTCCGCTTGAACCACCTGTGTGGATTTCGCCTTCTTTCTGAGAGTCGTCTCCTGCATTGTAGAATTGTTGTTTGACCATCTGTCTGTACTCTTCAAATTGGCTTGTCACGGATCTGACCTCGCGCTCACGCATGGTGAGCTGCTGTTCCAGCTCCTTTATGCGTCCCATGAGCTCACGCTCCTTCAGTGTTTCTGCAGCGGCGGCTCCATCAGACCTTCCTGTGCAACTGCTCGCAACTGAGATGGAGTCGTCAAGATCCAGCTCGTCTAGCGCATACAGCAGAGCGTCTTCGGCTAATGTTGGCTTAAGATACGCATCATCCGACAGAAACGCCTCTGTCCCATCAACTGCAAATACTGGTGTCGCCCCATTAGCCGGATCTGGGCCGTTGATCTCCTTTGTCCGTATGTAGTTCACCAGTCGCATGCATTGGTAAAAATCTAGCTCATTATCTGCCCGCACCTTGAGGAAATCAAACCCATGCGCCTGCTTTGCATGTCTGAACAAAATAGCAGAGCTGCTGAATGTCTGCGAACAGAACAAGCACTTCATAGGCGTATCCATCTCGCCATCCTCCCAATCATCCCAGCGATCATCCTGGGTATCCCATCCCGACTCGGAACACGAAGATACAATTGACATTGGTGCGGGTGCTTGCTTTCACTTTTCGTCTTGCAAGAAAAGTAGATAATAAAGTAAGGAAAATAGCAAAACTACTTTGAATCGAAAGCAAAAGTGGGTGTGCAATATGATCTGATTTGAACTTTTCTTTGTCTGGCAAAATTTTTATTGCATGGGGAAAAAAAATTAAAACCAACCTATATCACATGATGTGGCCAAAACTGGTAGTATATTTAATGACATGGCGTTACCAATACGCTCTTCTCCTATAAATATCAGGTTGACATATAAACCAGCAGACTTTTATAACTTTATTTTTGCTTTAATTAGGTAGCCTGTTTAGATTTCCTATTTGCTTCAAGGAGACGTTTAGTATAAATGGATAGCGCAAACACATCTAACATACGGTTAGCAACATGTGCAAACCGTGCTGATGATGATGACGACGACGACAACTTTACTGATGTTAATTTGTTCCTTCGGGACAACGACGTATCGACTGCTGATCGTATAAATGTTCCTGGAAAAGTTTCTTTGCCATTAGAAGCCGACATTGAAATGAAAGCAACTAATATACTTATTGGAGCATACAGACGAATGCTCAGCGTACCACCAAAAACATCTCGAAAGTCCTGTACTGGAGAGTGGGCCAATGATGGATACCGAGTAACTGTTGCAAATCCAACAACCACGATATCTCGCACATCAGGATGGTCACATTCTGGGCTAACATACCTTAACCCTGAGGAATGGATTATGTTCTACGAGCGAGGCATACTGCGGATCTGCGATCCTGGGACACAAACCAACGTCGCACTCGCCAGTACATGGATCAACGCATTCAATAATCCGTGCTTTGAATTGCATAGATTCCGAGCGTATTCCATCCTGCGTCGACTTGGTTATATTGCTGCCAATGTGCCCAAAGACGCTCATGTTCACGATACATCTGTATCTCTCACAAGCCCGAGTTTGCCGGGGCCCAGTTTAGCAGGCATTGCAACATATAGCTATGGTAAGTGTGATATTCAAATAGCACTCTCACCCTTATTCTCGACTTTTTTTTTTTACAACAATATTGTATTTTATGCATGTCGTATGGCCACAATAGGCCGACTAAGCTACAAGCATTTCATTCTTGGCTAATAGAAGCTTATGTCTGTCTTTTTGAGAGTATAGCTCAAGTGTTTAACGGGCTGCTACAGCGTGCTCCATCAAGTGTCAATGGACAGAACAGAACAGCGACACCTCCAACAGGCATTTGCACCAACAGATCCAGCATAGATTCAAGCTATAGTGTGTACACGCCAGGCTCAAAATACAAGAAACGGGATCCTCCAACACCACAGTATACGCTGATAGCTCAAGCGTAAGTGTAAATACTATAATGCCATTATACTAGCTGTGCGTTGAAAAGCGAAATTCGGTCTGTTTGTATGCTTGTTTTCTGACCAGCGATTATATACATTAACAAGCCATTGGTAATTACATATCGATTGTAGTTCAACAGACGAAATCCCAAACGTCGATGCCCTTAATTATTGGGAAAACCACAACCACAAGGCCTCTACTCTTTTCTCAGTGAGTGAACCGGGAAGCACTGGGTTTCTAAGCATAAAAGCTATCGAGATCCAGAGTCCGTCTCACTGACTAGTAATCTAGAGTAGCTGCAAGAACATATACTTTAACTTTTCCAACTGCAGCTCTTTCAATAAAAAACAAGCGTGTCAAGCGCTCAAAAGTGATGATTGATGAATAGAGAAACGATAGAATGTATGAAATAACACGTCAGCATGTAAGCCGCAAAGCCAGCTTTCCGGACAGACCGCATATGGTCTGTTTAACGTGAATATGCGGTCCTTCAACCGCCAACTCTAGTCGCTCCACACTGGCGGTGGGGGGGTTACTAGCTATTTTTCATAGCAAAGATATTACGCTTTATTAGAATACCAATGTCTTGCAAACCAAACCACACTGTGCAAACCACTGTATATGTATATGTTGAATCGGCTGTTTCTTTGAATCGGATAGGCAGGGTGTATTTAAAATGTTGTAAATAATAATGGTTCTTGCTTCACAATTTCCAGCTTGAGCTTTTGGTTGTTTGAAGGGAAGTTGTAAATACCAAAGCACAATCAACACAAGCATGTTTAGTTTGAACTGCGCTTATAGATATTCTCAAAGCATAACATGCCACATAATTCAGCAGCTTGGATTCCCGTTTTAGGGATAAGGGGCAAGATAAGCGAGACTAACGGTTGTATATATCCTTCATATCCGAAGAACTCAGACTGCTGTTTGAAAGACTGCCAGCCGCCCCTGTAGAATAAAACGGAGCAGCCGAAATACCAGAAAGAGTAGAGTTGGAGCTTTGAGATGTGCATAGAGGAGTTGATACAGTTCTGTTGTAGACGCTGAGACTGTCACCGCCAGCCAATGCGTTTCTAAGCGTTTGCTGACTAGACTGATGTGCGCTCTGTTGCTGTTGCTGCTGGCTTTGGTGATATATGTGTGTCCCGACATGCTGCTGTTGCTGCTGCTGTTGCTGCTGCTGCTGAGCGTGGGCATGGCCGCCTAACGTCAAAGACTGGTTGGAAGCTGTTTGGTGAAGAGAAACCCCAACATGGCCAATGTTTGAGATTGGGCTCGCTGGTGAAGGAGATGTAGGCACACCGCCAATAAGCCCGCCAGAGCCTAGATGCAGATGCGTACCCAGTGTGGATATCGAGGAGGAGTAGCCAAGTTCGGGGTGTAAAAGAGAGTTTGTGTCGTGGTCCGAAATAAATATGGACGGCCGGGTGGACTGGTTACCAATAGCCGACTCAATGTCAATATCGGGAGGAATATTGATGCTACTTGTGCTATTCTGCCTCAAGGACTGCAACAACTGACGGATTATGTTTTCCTGCGATGCCTGCTTCTTTCGCGTTTCAGCCAACTCGCGGATGACTTCAGACAGATTCTCCTGAAGGTGGTGGACACGCTTAACAAGATCCGTATGAGAAACCTGTAGCATGACAAAGTTTGCGTGTAGATCTCCGGCCTCGCGCCGTAGTGACTCTGACTCCATCGTCTTGCGTTTTATTTGGTCCAGTAGGTCAGTCCGGTCGCGGATAAACTTTGGGTGGGAAAACTCCCAGATTTGGTTCTCAGCCATGGTGCGATGGCCGCGAGGGGACTTGTTCACCTTGTGGAAGCCATACCTATAACGGCGAAATCACATTATAGACACGTGCAGGTCAAAGGGCGAAATAAGACGCTATGGATATTAGCACAGAACTTTCGACAGCACGGAACCACACCGCGCAAGTACCCACCCACAGATATGGGATGCTAATGATGGGATAGGCCAATTAATGGCGCATCAGAACTTTACTGGATGCACGGCCAGTCAGTAAGTCCATATCAGGATGGACAAGCAGAAAAAGAGTCTTGAACAAAAAGAAAACAGACAGTACTTACATATTGAGCTGGCGCACAAAGCTCGAAAAGTTGTTGTGCTTAAAGTGTTTTGGAAGGAGCTCACGCGAGAACTCCATAATGTTGCAAACAACAAAGGACGTCCCGGCAAAGTTCCAGGATATAAGGTGTTGGTACTGGCTGTCGTTAACCATCTCGTGTAGCTTGCTTACAAAGGTATTCCCCAGCTTGCTTCCGTTTGAGGACACGGAGGAGCGGCGGCTTTCCATAGAAGATGGCGTCGTGCTACGAGCGATGGGCTTCAGGTACTGGTCGGATGCATCTACAAGCAGGTGCTGGCCAGCCTCGAGCGCATTCACAGGTGTCACGTCGGGAGACAGCGGAATATGCCTGCCTTGGCCAAAGTCGGTGGCAGCAAGCGTTTCGTGAAGGTGCTGTAGGCTGTTGCTGGCACTATTGGTGCCGCTGCTAGCAGTGCTGTTGCCATTTATGTTAATGTTCATTCTGCTATAGCCTGCTTGCGTGTGCACGAGTTTGGAGGAAAACAAGAGCTACGAATCTAGCAAACGACAACAACAGGTATATCTTTTTATTGCTTTGTAAGAAAAAGAGCAGATGCGATGTTCAAAAATAGCAGTGCAAGTAAAAACGGGGGCAAATAATAGAGCGCGCTTGTCGCAACAGAGTCCTAAAAATCAAGAAAGATAGAGAGAGAAAAGGCGTTTATACACTACTCCTCGTGGTAAGGGGGGAAAAAACAAAGAAAAAATTCTAGAAAGGTAAGAAGGGACAATTTGGATGGGTGTGCGACTTTCACCAAACGGACGGGGAAGCTTGCTGAGCAACATTTCCCAGTCCTGTGCATAAATCGGGAAGCCTGCCTTTGTTGCGCACATGGGTCGGGCGAGAGACACTCTTGTCTGGCTCCTGTTCTGTCTCTGCAACCCAGTCACGGCGCTGGCGGCGGCCCATCCTATTCCTCCTGCGCTGGGCGACCCGAATGCTCTGGCTCCGCTGCGCCTGGCGCAGTCGCTGTGGCCACATGAGTTCCGCCGCCGCCTCAGCGGCTCTGCCGTGTGTGAATGAGTGAGGAAGTGGGAGCGCCTTCTTTTTGCTGCTGGACACACCACCCAACCAGCGCTGCATCTCGAGTGAACATTCGAAAAAGAATGTTCTACCCAGAACACTTGGACCCGTGCTTCAACTCTTTGTTCCTTGGATGTGATCTCCGTCCATGTTCCGTTTTTCGCGCCCGAGATAAGGAAAAAGAACAAGGACCCTCGCTCCACACACGCCAGTAATTCTCTCGCTGCTGGATTTTCCTATTAGATCCACTCAACACCAACCAGCGCCCATTCCATTGTGTGGTGGCGGTTCCAATGTCTTTCTCCTTTCCTTTCTTCACGTGGGGCTCGGTCGTGTGGATATCTGGTGCGACCAGTCAGTCTCGCTACGAATTCTCGCACAGTCCCAAAGACTGCATTATTTCTGTTGTGTGCTCTGCTTTTTTATTGCGCAACCAGCTAACTGGTGGCCCTTTCGGCACCTGTCTGCAATCGAGAACAGTAACCCTCCGGCCAGCAAGCAGTGTTTCCAATTGGATCAAGGTTGCGCGATTGGCACTGTACACTGGCGGGATATAGTATGAAATATGATGCTAGGATGATAATGATGACGATTATCATTGACTGCCGTCTTCGCTTCTTTCCTCTTTGGTCTGCTAAAAAAAGCCAAACCCCTTTAGCTGTCGTCAATGTAATGTCGATACGTTGAATGTTCCTTGAACCCAATCCGATTTGCAAACCTCAATACATTTGCATGGTTTCGCAAGCAGACGAGCTAAAGAGCACATGTGTTGTGGCTATGCCAGTGGCTAAAAGACAAAATCTGCAAATCGGAACCTACAGGAAACCCGCCATTGTTATTCTGCTCAGCATCCGCCCACATCACTTGGGGAGGTGGTTCCAACGCGTTTTGTCTTGTGTGTCTACATGGTAATAATGGGGTGTTAAGTATTTTCTAGTAACATTCTAGAACTTTTTCACAAAGGCAAAGTAAGGATCTACATGGCATGATCTGACTCCACACCCACACAACCGCTAATCTCAAGTCTGATCAGATCATTAAATCCGCTTGCCCATGTCCGGTTCAATATCCACAAGGCAAAACCCCCCCACTATCAAGATTATCAAACTCCTCCCACTTCTTTCTTTTTAATCCAAATTCGCATTTTGTTTATCTTTCCATCTCTTTCTTGTCTGTGGATTCGATATATTTCTTCTTTGCCTCGCGATTTATCTGTCAATCCAATCCTGTTGCTCTCGCTGCGACCTGAGCAGCAACTCAATTCGAATTTAAGCCTGCAATGATTGACCCAGCAAAGATTGTAGAGAAGGCACAAAAGGCCGATATCAAAGACCCTTGGGCACGGCGCGAGGCCTGGCGCAAACACCCAGCGTTTTCGAAAATGAGTCAGCTCAAGGGAATGTTTCCAGGCTTTGGAATAGCATCTGGTCTGTTTGCTGTCTATCTTGCGTACGACCACTTTGCAAAGCCAAAGAAGCACTGAGGCACAAATGCCCTACGTTCTTATCTCCCATATACTTTTTAATTCATATATTTAACATGCTTGTCTTTCATATTTATATACTTGTTCTGTGCTTGCTGCTGGTTTGCTGGCATAGCGGCTTTGGAAACAGAAGTGTATGCACACAAAAGGACTATGAACACAAAAACAAAGAAATCCATTGACGATGCTCCACAGCTCACGCTCTTACAACGCCTCATACACAGTGCAAATGGACAACTCTATCTGGAAAAGATCAAAGAACAAGAGAAACAGAAAATAGTGCCGTGTTATCTCATAAAATATAGAATTACCCACGGTTGACGCTGATCGTACGTGCACATGTATAAAAGAAGAAAAGGCACAGCACCGCTTGGCTGTTCGGGAAATACGAAAATCGGAGAAAAACAACACTAGCAAACCGCCATCTAAACCACAGCAGCGATCAAGCGTCCAAACTTTCCCACGATCTGTTGCAACACATGTTCTTTTTTCCCACCATATTCTGTCTCTCTGTCTTTGCCTTTTTTCTTGTTGCCACCAGCTTCTCTGTTCAAGCCGAGCAGTGTTCTTCTGTTCTACATCCATCTTCTATTATGCTAGCAGAATAGCCTTTTTCCAATTTTCTATTTCATCTGTTGCTGATTCTATTGTTGTTTTCTTTTCTTTTCTTTTCGTCTAGGAAAATGCATTCATTACGCAGTGCAATGCTGAGACAGGCGAGGGCCTATTCAGCAGTAGCCAATCCTGGAAGTAGGCTCTGCGTAATTAATGGCTTTTCGACCGGACTTGCACTGTCCTCGAAAGCATGTTTGCCAAAGGCACAGCGTACCGAGCCACCGATATCCTTACAATGCCTCCATCCGTCTGCTAGATGTCAGCGAGGGTTCCAATCAAGCACCCAGAGTCATGCAGGATTGATCTCATACAACCTAGCTGACATTGGTGAGGGAATCACAGAGTGTGAGATTATCCAGTGGTTTGTTAAAGTTGGTGACAAGGTTTCTCAGTTTGACAAGATATGCGAAGTGGCTTCAGACAAGGCAACTGTAGAGATTACTTCTCGCTATGACGGAACAATTAGAAAGCTTCACTACAATGACAACGAGATTGCCCTGGTCGGAAAACCACTCGTTGATATTGAACTAGAAGACGGCAAGGCTGATCCTGCTGCATCTGGCTTAACTTGCGACACCGCATTAGAGGAATCTGTTTCAAGCGCTCCTGCTCCTGCTGATGTTCCTGCTGCGGATCGATCCGATCCAGACTATTCAAGATCCCGCACAAGCGACGTTGTCTATGCTACACCAGCAGTGCGTCGTGTTGCTCGTGAGCATCTGATAGATCTCAGATTCGTTCCTGGATCTGGCAAAGATGGCAGAATCTTGAAAGAGGATGTGTATCGCTATATCAAGGATAACGTCAACCCTTCTGAGGCCTCAATATCTCATCCATTCCCTACCGAGCCCCTTTCATCTTCCTCTGATTCTGCCGAGCAGCACTTTGTTCAAGCGAATGCAAGCGAGTCGTCAGCAACAGCATGCCTTGCCGGTACATCTACCGTCGTCACCGGCGAGGATCGTGTGGTTCCACTTTTGCCAATACAGCGCGCCATGTTCAAGAGTATGACCGAGTCGCTGGGAATCCCCCATTTTAGATTCAAAGACGAGATCGAGCTTGACGCACTCATGAAAGCCCGCCGGTGCATAAATGATTATCACAGCAAGACAGGCTCTGCCGACTCAGAGGCTGCGAAAATGTCTTTTATGCCGTTCTTCATGAAGGCCGCGTCTCTTGCCCTCGCGAAATACCCGATCCTAAATGCAAAGGTGGTTTCCGATGACAAATCCCAGCCAAAACTGCTTTACAGAGCTGCACACAACATTGGCGTGGCAATGGATACGCCAGGCGGGCTAATTGTTCCTAACGTCAAGAATGTGCAGACAAAAACACTGATTGAGATTGCAGCAGAGATCCAGCGCCTTGTGGAACTGGGGAAGCGTGGAGCGATTTCTAGTGCCGACATGAAGGGCGGGACATTCACACTTTCAAATGTGGGCATGATCGGCGGAACATATCTCAGCCCAGTGCTTGTCAGCTCTGAGGTGTGTATTGGTGCCATTGGAAAGACCCAACGCCTGCCTCGCTTTGAAACGACAATAGTCAACGGCAATCCGGTAGAGCAAGTTGTCCCCAGACACATCCTTGTCACCAGCTGGTCCGCAGACCACCGTGTGGTGGACGGAGCAACGATGGCACGCTTTGCTACGCTGTACAAGCAGCTGATAGAATACCCCGAACTTATGCTTGCCAACATGAAGTAAAGATAAGCAGTTTTAGCAGCTAACTGTATTCCCATTTGCACCATGTTTCCTTGAGTTTGGTTTCGTCTATGCTCTGTTTACAATAAACTCATGCCAATCCTTCTCAGGGTTCAATAGGCAGATCAAGTAAAAAATGTGACTATGATAAAAGAAACTTTGTATTCTCGTAGAAATCAAGCATTGGATTTTCGCCTGAACGGGTTTGCGTTTTACCCAGGTCTGCGTTTTCCTTGGCAAACTCACGCTGTGTGCAAACCCGCGAGCCGGATATTCCGGTCTCTAGAACAGAACCCCTCTTGCAGACATGGTCGTATATCTGCTTGAGAAGCTCAAAGTTTGTTGGAAAGAAAACGTCAAACCATCCGGGCTGAACGAGATATGTCTCGCACGGAACCATGGCGCCGCCAAAGCGCGTCTGCACGACTGGCGCATCCACAGCGCCAGGAACGGTGTCAGGGAGCTCATGAAAGTCGCTAAGAACAAGCCTGTGACGGGGGAAATATTTGTCAAGAACGCGGCAAAACTGGAATGTCTGAGTAGGGATAAACTCGGGTTTTGTCAAGTTCGGAGAAAATGGGAATTTGGCGCGTATACTGCGATAAAGCTCTGGCGGAATCGCCGGAGTATGGTATGCAGGGCCTTTCAAACTTGCACGCGCACTAAGATAGTCGGCAATCAGCGGGTCGGACACTTGTTGATAGAACTCTTCAAACTCACCATCGTCGTACACCCGTACAAATGCCTGATACGGCTCACCTGCATCAAATCCATAACGCACAACGTCGTGTGCAAAATTGTCGATGACTTCCATTGCTACAAAAAAGCACGGTCTCTCCACACGCGTGTCCCAGTCAAAGATAGACTTGTTGATGACACGGGCATTCGTATGAGGCGCCTTGCCTTGCCGGGCTTGCTGCCTCAGCTGCTGTTTTGCGAGCTTGGTGCTTATCTCTATCAGATTGTACTCCATGCTGCTGTAGATTGCTGGCTCATTGTCACGAATGTAGTCGAGAATGTTTATCATCAGCGTTCCGTTTCCTCCGCCCATTTCGTAGATTGTCAGCGGCTCCCCTGACCGCTGCCTTGTGCTGTCAGCCTTGAATTGCTTGATTATATGCTGTGCAATGGAATATCCATACCAAGGCTTGAGGATCTCTGTCGGAGTATGCCACAGCTGACGTGGAATGTTGCGGACATCGTCAAGCTCGCTCTCCATCTCCTGGTATTCCACCCCCATGGTCTTTAGAAAGTCGGCACAATCGCGAAACTTTGAAAAGACAAACTCCTTTCGTGGCGAAAATATAAGCGCCTGCTTTGAGAAATACCCGTATGCAGGATTGTAAAGCGAGTCACTGATAAAGTCCCGCACTAGCATCGTTACGTTTCTGGGAGGCTTTGTAAATTTTACAGCACACTCGTCTGCTGTTACCAGCATCGACGGGATGCGCGGATCGGCTGTTGTTGCTGGCATCCGCATTATATCGCGCACCGTGTCTAGATAGCCCTTTAGATTCCCGCTGTCATCGTCTGTGGCCTTGCCATTGGTATTTCTTGATGGACTCGCCTGCTTTCTGCTGTATTTGGCATTTCTCGGAAGCCCTGCACTGCATGAGAAAGCACGACGTATGCTACGTGCCACTGTCAACTTTACTCTGCTCGCCATGGGGCTATAGTAGCTACAAACAATCCCTTTCCTACACAATGACGATTGCGTTTCTGCAATATCAAATAACAAAAAAGAACACAGATTACAACTTTTCCCCTTCACCGCAGTCGGGCTGCCACATCCTCAAAAGCACTCGATTTGCTGATAAACACTTGCATGGCAACTGAAGACCGCATCTACGCTTAGGGGAACAGAATGATCACTAGACCAAGTCAGAAAAAAAGACGTGGCTTCTGCTTCTTTCCGTTCGCGGCCTTTTTTTGTTTTTATTTACCGTAATATAGAGTGAATTTGTATCTATTTGAATTTACAGACAATACGCTATTGTTGTTCACGCATTTTCCTATTATAGTACATGCGCTCGTTCCAGTCAACGCCCGCCGTCTGTTTAACCAGGCTTAACTGACTTCTTCCCATAGGCACACGCAGAATGAGCGATATCGCAATGCAGTCACCATCGAACACGCAACTGGAAAACACACAGCCTACCCAGGCAACCCAGCCTACCCAGGCGACTCAGCGCCCTCCAATGTCTGCAAAGAACAGCTACTCTGGTGTATATGCGACTCTGGTTCCTCGCAACCCCCAGCTAAAGCCCTTGCTAATGGATAGAGACAGACTGATCCACGACGGATATACGATCGGACGGCTCGACGACTGCGATATAGCGTTGGATCGGAGCTTTATAAGCGGAAAACATTGCAGACTCTATATGGAACCTAGTACGGATCCAACAAGACCTAATCTATATATTCTAGATACAAGGTAACACTGTGGCTATATATCGGTTCTAGAAACACCTTTAAGCTCTATCTATGGCTACACATACGCTCTGCATATGGCTCAGTATCCCTTTTGCTAATACATGTATTGCATCTTGTTTGTATTGTAGCACCAACGGAACATATATCAATGACCGTGTTCTTGGACGTGGGAACTGTACTATCTTGCTTCATAAAGACCGTGTTGGGTTCCTGCAAACAACCAACGCCCTACCATCAGATATCGCCTTGGAATACAGCGTCGAGTTTACCGATAACAGTAACCAATCCAGCAATGACCATTCTGAAATTGGCACCGAGATGCTGCGCTTGTACGATTTCAAGCGAGAGATAGGCACCGGCAACTTTGCAAAGGTCTGGCTAGCAATTCACAAGCAGAGCGGAACGGCTTGTGCGTGCAAGGTTATCAATAAGAAACGACATCTATTTAGCACTGGGCTAACCAGGGTGTTTGAGCGTGAAATAAGCATTATGAGACAACTAAACCATCCAAACATTGTTCCTCTGCACGAGCTTCATATGGATCGCGATCGTATATATATATTTATGGAGTATCTTGAAGGAGGCGATTTGTTCTCATATCTTTCCGATAACGGATCATTCACAGAAGCCTGTTGTCGGCCAATCTTCAAGCAAATATGCAGTGCAGTACATTATCTTCATGCGAACGGTATCACCCATCGAGATATAAAGCTGGACAACATTCTGATTAAAACTGCATCCAGCGGATCAATCCACTCTATTAAGGTTGCAGACTTTGGTCTTGCTCGTGCGGTTGGCGATGGCGATTTAATGCGGACCATATGTGGAACTCCAAGCTACCTGGCGCCAGAGATTGTTTGCAGAACCTCAGCATCAACACCGTATAGCAAGAGCGTTGATATGTGGGCGCTGGGCGTTGTCTTATATGCTCTGCATATGAACAGCTTTCCGTTTTCGAGGCTCTTTCAGAATGGCCAACCCTCAACAAACTCTATTGATGCTTATCACCATGCAAGCAAGCTCACCGATACAAATTTAAAGTACGTCTGCTTATCCGAGTCGCTCCGCGATCTGATTACAATGATGCTTCAAGTCGATGCCTCAAAGCGCATAACAATTGAAGCTGTTTTGCATCATCTTTGGATGCAGACTGGCAGCGACGGAGTTCCCGGAAGCATGTTTGAACCCTTTAATGTCTGGGGTGTGCTTAGGATAGAGGCGCCGCCGTCGAAACCACAGAACAACAGCAAACATAGCAATACACACTGTGCAAGACAGCAGCCACACATTGACTTGTTTCGTGATAGCACCATCATCGGTCGAAGTCGCAAGAGCCATATCCAGATTCCTGATCCGCGGGTATCTGCCCAGCATTGTGAGATCCTATTTAAAGACTCGCTTGTCTTTCTACGCAACATTGGACACAGCAGAATTTTGGTGAACGGTGAGCTTGTATCAAGTGGTCAACAAGTGAGTCTCAATGATCCGTTTACGTTTTCTCTTTGCGTACCAAGCTGCTCTGTGTCTGGGGTGGTAGCATCATCGACTCCTTCCGGATGGGACACTTGTAAGTTTTCCGTCCACATGCTTCCCAGGCCATGGAACCAGATCTGGGTTAACAACCAGGATGCAGAGTCCGTGGTCATTACCACCAATAGCCCAAAAGGCAAGGACATGCCACAAGGAAATGGACCAGCTTATCAATTTGCTTCAGATTCTGTATTGAAAGAATCTCAGCAGCACTCTGTTTCTATCAACTATGCTCTGACCGCAAAGAGCTCACCTTCTCAGCCTCCGCCACTTGTATTGCCAGTTCAGTCACATCATCTCTCCGCCTTGCCATTCATGAATGCAAAGTTGGTCCATATCATTAATGGGTCACTTTTCTTTGATATTACCCCAGAAGCTCTACTGGATCTTCTGGGTTCAGATTCTGCTATAGCTCAACAACCACTAGCAGTCATGGGTGCAATAAGCGGAGACTATCCACAAATCCACATACATGATGGCATGGTTACCTTTGGACGCGACACAGACTGCACAGTCACAATTAATGATCCGCACATTAGTCACCTCCATTGCAAAATTGTTCTTGAAGATGGAAATGCCATTCTTATAAACTGCAGTGCGAATGGTACTTTTGTCAACTCTAAAAAGATTGATGGAACATCAGAGCTTAAAGAAGGCGATGATATTGTGCTGCTTTATGATTTCATTGAGCCACAACAGCATGGTGAATGGCTGGGTAAAAACAGCATTGTAGACAGGCATGGCTACCCGATTTCCATAGGGTATCGTATTTACAAACTTTATAGTTGAGAATCATCATTTAATAAACTGTGTCATGATAATAAAAACATATGCTGGGCAAAGATGTACTGATAATCACAGATAATATTAGGTTTGCCTACAAACAAGCCATTGCAATAATTTGTGTTAGTATAATGCACATGATGAACAATATAATTCAAGCGAAAGGAATAAATAATAGCCATCAAGTTGTCTAGCATTCCTTAGATGTTGCTTTAAATATTTGCATACTTGACAATTTGTGTTATCATATTAACTTTGATGTTCTATTATTGGGTTGAACATATATCCATATATCACTGGCATAAATACCTGTGATGGTAATGTTTAATCTTTCCTTTTATTTGTTTTAGTTATGTTTACCTT
>JANBOK010000242.1:0-19617 GCA_027595805.1 Coemansia sp. Benny D160-2 | reverse complement strand
AGCAGAAAACTGTCAGAAAAGAAAAAAAGAGCCGAAACAGAGGGGAAAAAGTGGTAATCAGGGACATGTTATTGTATTCCTTAAATAGAAAAGCTTTGGAAGAGACACAAAGCAAGGCGCATATATCAAATGTTATCAAATACTTTTCTCTCTCCCCCCTTTTTTCCATTGTTGAATTCTGTTGGTTGATGTCAGAACAAAGGACCAGAAAACAGAATAAAGCAAACAAGTTCCACCAGAACAGAATGACAGGGGGCGAACCTGAAGAAGAATCTTATTTGGGAGGAATGGCGCATGACCAAGAAAAAAAATAAAAAGCTCGCTCCATACTCCTCTCCCATGCTCACAATACGCATGCGCATTCATTTGAATTGCCAAGATAATGAATATTAGCAACAGATCAGAAAAGCAAAAGAAAAAAGACATGAACAAAGACAAAACAAAGAATGCTGAAACAAGCGCTGACCACGCCTTATCAGCACATCGTCCCTGTTCTGCACGGAGCATATTCACACAAGAAAGGGAAACCCAGTGCCATCCTTCTACTCCATTGCTGAGTTGACATTTGTTTGTTTGTAAGCAGCACCGCCGGACGCAGCTCTTCTTTTGCCACTTGCATTATTTATTTCATTGCGCATTTCAAAAATAAAATGAAATATGCACCAGTTCTGTTGATATGAGGCAGGAAGCAACATGTGCATGCATGCGATCGATGAGGTTCGGCAGAAGCAGGAAATAAATAAATAAAAAGTCAGTCCAACATTATAACCGCTGCCACATTCACTGCTCGCGCCAAATTAGATCAATTATACAATCACGGTAAAATATAATCTAGTATACTCTAATTGTTTTCGTTTTAATCCCAAGCAGGGCAGGCTTCGGTTGTCTTGGCATCGGTTGTCTTGGCTTCGGTTGCCTGAACTGGTTGTGCTAGTTCATCTGGCTTGTGGACGGCGGCCGCGAAAACTGCCGCAACACAGTCTCCACCTTTCTTATCGCGTCCTTTGTCGAGTCCCGGAGCTGCGACAGCGACTCCTGCTGCACATCGATTCGCCGCACCTGCTGCTCCAGCATCTCGAGAACGTATCGGCACGTGCGCTCCGGATCGGTGCTGTGCTCTACAGCTGACATTGGCTGCGGATACACGGTTACTGCTGATGCTGATGCTGATGCTGTAAGCGGCGGCGGCGGGAGCGGGAGCGGGAGCGGGAGCGACGGTGGTGGCGGAGGCGGATACTGTCGCACGGTTACCGACGAGCTGCCGCATCCTTGCATCTGCGGATAAGATGTCCGCCGCGAGGGCGAGGTTGCGTGAAAGTGCGGAGACAGCAATGAATGTTGATGCTGGTGCGAATGCTGCGAATGCTGGTGTTGCTGCGAATGCTGGTGCGACTGCGACTGCGGCCTTTTTGTTGCCACCGACGCAGTGAAATTGAGGTTTGGCTCCGACATCCGATGGTGCATCAGAGGCGGACCCGACGAAACCGCCACCGAGCCTGGACTGCCAAACGAATACGTGTTGAGATCATCTCCAGTCGACGGTGGCGAAGCAGTCTTTGTCATATCCATGAAATGCGCATCGCCATCAACAATTGCTGCAACCTCCTTGAAAAAATCAAATGTCCAACGCGCCGCCCCCTTTTCCTTATTGTGGACCATGACGTCCTTGTAGTCGCTCAACACCTTGCCCCAACGATCCTACATATACATATGAGAGATGGGGAATTTAAATGTACATCAAATATAAAAGAGATTCGGTGATCAGGGTTGATTAGTGGCAATCTGTTAAAAAAGCCTAGTTTAGGATTGGACAAGTAAATAAGCAAAATTTCTTTTTTTCCTTTTATCAAGAAATAGAAAATAACAACAACAAGCCTCTTATTTTGTTTGCTTTGTTTCGTTTGTTTTTGTTTCATCCTCTTCTAACTCTGACGGGGTTTTTCTAATTCTCAAAACGAAGAGAATAGCAAGATAAAAGAAACATGTAAATATAAAACAAAATGTAAACATGGCATTGTCTTGCTACCATTTTACATCCCTTTTTTAAACTGCCAGCCTTTTTTTGTATTGCAGAAAAACAATAATAGAGAGGCGTAATTATTTTCTATCGCTTCTGACAGTGTCGTAGAGGAAGTAAAGGGAAAACCCGCACAGAGAATAATCACATCAAGATAAAAAAGGAATCGCTCCTTTTTTTTGTGGGTTTCTCATTATATCATTTATGATCTAATAACGCTTACCTGCGAGGCTTTCTTTGATCTTCCAGGAAACTGGCTAGAATGCTCCTTGTGAATACGGTGCCAGACATTGCTGCGCTCCTGGTTTGTTTTGCACCGCTTGAGCGAATCGTAGTGTCTTCCGATGGCGCGGACAAGCGATAACGTTTCTTCGCGTGTCCAGTTCCGAGAGATCTTTACTGCCGCAGGACTGTCTCTGCCGCTATCGTTGCTGTTGCTGATGCTTTGGGATGCGGCTATGGCTGCTGCCGCTGCCGCTCCCAGCTGGTGGAGCGGGGATCCCGTCGATTGGGAAGGGGAAGGCACGGGAGATGTCATTTGAATTGATGCTAAAGAAGGCAGTTGCTGCTGCTGCTGCTGCTGATTCTGCTGCTGATTCTGGTGGTGACTCTGGTGCTGATGGTGCAGCTGCGGGGATATTGGCCCAGCAGTAAACGTGTGGATTGGCGGCAGCTGGTGATGCCGGTTACCGAACTGTCCGAAACTACGCGGATGCTTGGATATGGTCTGTGCAGAATCAGGTGCAACAGCAGTAGCAGCCGCAGTGGCCGATGGGCCTGGCATATCCAACGATCGCTTTCGGTAAGCCATATACATGGAGGCGGTATTAAAGTACAGATATTAGAAAGTAAATAAAAACACTAATACAACAATAACGACAACAAATTAAAGATAAGAGATAAAGGATAAAGCTAAAAATAAAAAAGAAAGAAAGGAAGGAAAAAGGATGAAGGAGGAGAGGAGGAGTAAAAAAACACCTCGTTTGGTTTTGTAAATAACAACAAGAACCGATATTAGAGGAAAAGGATTATTGAAAAGGGGGGCGAGTTCCCTTGCATTGGCCCTATCCGAGTTTATTTGTCTACGAAGCCTAATACCTTCTTTTTTGACGTTTTACTTTTTACTCCTTTTGTTAATACGCAAACGAAAAATACAACATGAAAAACAAAAACAAAAACAAAAATACAACAACTCAAAACATACAAAAAAGGACCTTTTGAGGAAAAGGGTGAAAAATGAAATAAAAAATTGCCCAAGCCTCTCCCGTCTTCTTGCAAAAGGTCAATAAGGAAAGAAAAAAAGTGCTACGCCAGAATACGAAGCTCATGTGCTCCGCTGCTTTGTTCTCAATTCACCCTTGTCCTGACTTTTTATGTTTTTTTGTTTCCTTTTTGGCGGGAAAAGGAGAAGGAAAAAGAAATAACATTTCTTTCCTTTTTATTCTTGGGCGGCGTCACTCCAAAACGTGCGAGAATATGCGAGAGTAAAAAAAGAACGGAATAAATGATTTACAAATCACCTTGTTCTTTTTGGGTTCAGCTGATGCCAAAACCCAAAAAAGGAGTAAAAAAAGAAAAGAAAAGGACAGCGCTGATGAGCTCGAGTCACGAGGAGGTTGCGCAGATTTAAGAATGCACAAACAGGTTCTTCAGCAGATCAACACGGCACATCCACACACACGCACACCATAAATGACAACAACAGCAGAAAACAAAAAACAATTGAGAAGATCAAATAAAACAACAAAACGGCCAACATGAGCAAAATGGATTGGGTGATCGTCATATGCATGTACCGAGGAGAACGACATTCCTATACAAGGTGAAAGAAAAGACACACGGCAAAAAAAGCATGATATCTTAAACAGGCCGTGAGTACCTTGTCTCTCCGCCTCGCGACGTCAAATGCTACTTGTTTGCAGGAAAACCGGAGCAATGGTAGCATACCGATTGGTCGGGTAAGTAGCGGATGTAAAAGAAAAACAATTATTCTGCTTGTACAAGATAGACATCCACAGATCGCTTCTTTTTATAAAAAAGAAAAAGAAAAAGAAAGAGAAAAAGTACATGCACGAATATGTGTGTGCAAGTGCAAGTGCAAGTAATGGATGTTGTATGTGTTCTTGATTCCAAGAATCTGATCATGCTGATTTTATAACCCAGCACCAGCCGTGTCACGGGACATGGCAAGCTTTTCACCATACTGCAGGCCGTTGTATCAAGGTGTTTATGATTCGATAAAGCGTATTTCTGGGTCTGAGGTTGAATCTGCCGAAAAAGGGAAAACGGAAATAATAGCTGGCCTTGTCAATTCTGTAGAGTTTTTTTCTATACTTTTGTTATCGCTATAATTAGCAAACTCTTCTCTATCTTTTTTTTCAGCTCTCAGAGTGCGATACATAGAGTGGTCAAATGAAGCGGAAACTGTCGCCTACACATGGCCGCGCTGTAGAACTACCACCAGATCACAAGGAGGAGGGCAAATTTGCAGACGGCAGCAGCAGCAGCGAGAATAAAGATGCATCAAAGCTGGTTGCACAGCACTACAATAGCAGACGGCAACTGGGGGTGCGTGACCGACTACATACAAAGATAACAGGGTTGCGGATGTTCAACAACTGGACAAAGACAGTGCTTATCAACCGACATGCATCCAGGGGATGCCGCGTGCTCGATCTGGGATGCGGCAAAGGCGGCGACCTGCGCAAATGGGCGCATGCCGGGATTGGCGAATACGTGGGCATGGATATCGCAAGCGTGTCGGTTGAGCAGGCGGCGGAGAGATACGGCGAGATGCGCCGGATTTGCAAGTTTCCAGCTCGCTTCTACGCGCAGGACTGCTATGGCGAGCCCTTGGAGAGCACTTTGCAGCCACCCGACTACCACGCGCATCTTATTAGTGCGCAGTTCTGCCTGCATTACGCATTCGAGTCTGAAGGCAAGGCGCGCCAGATGATGGCTAATGTGTCGTCGCATCTGACACCCGGCGGCGCCTTCATTTGCACAATTCCCAACGCCAACTGGCTTGTCAAAAAGGCGCGGTCGGTTGGGTCAAAGGCGTTTGGGAACAGCGTGTACGGCGTGGAGTTTGCAGAGTATCCTGGCGAAGAATGCCGAATTCCGCGGTTTGGCTGCGCTTACTCGTTCACGCTGGATGAGGCTGTTGACGACTGCATGGAGTATCTGGTGCACATGCCTTCGTTTGTGAGGATAGCGCGTGAGCATGGGCTTGAGCTGCTTTACTGCCGCCCATTCCACAACATGTTTGTGGAAAGCATGGCGGATCACGCTTTTAACGATTTGTTTTGGAAGATGCGCGTTGTTGAGGAGTCGCGTCCCGAGGTGACTCCAGACGAGTGGGAGGCCATTGGCATCTACATGGCTGTTGTGTTTGTCAAGAGAGACTAGGGTTTGGGATTACAGGCGTTTATTGAGAGAGAGTTAGAAGAAAAACAAGCAACAAAATATCGATATGAAACTATTATATAGGAAAAGGTGGGGGAGTTCTGCCTTTCTTATTCTCCTCCACAAAAGGCGGAGAGAGAGAGAGAGAGAGAGAATCGGGGGCAAATCAAGCCAAGAGCTCATTTCGCAACATGATCCAAGGGCCAGAAGCCGTTGTGGACATTGACAATGTGCCTGCCGCTTTCCTCGTATGTCTGGAATACTTCGGAGCAGTGCGGGCAAAAGTAGTACACTTGCTGGCCGCGATTAACAAGGCGCGGGGCGCATGTCCGCGAGTAGCTGCTTGACTCGTCGAGAAGGCACATTCTTGCTAATAACAGATAACTATTGATGGTGTAAGGGGTTAGAATGTCCTTGAATGTAGCGCAAAGACGTGGCAGGCAGAAGCAAGAGAAGAAGAAGAGTGTATATTGTAGTTTACAGAGAAAAAAGTAGAAAAGTTTGGGAGAGAAAATTATAAAATCTTGTCCGGCGTTCTTGTTATTATAGCGATTCAGTTGCGGTTTTTTGGAGTTGCTAGTCGCGTCTTTTGTCCTTTGGATTTCTCTCTTTTTTATTCATACCGTGAACAATGAACTGACTAGCTCGCTTTTTTTGCATAATTTGCATGATGTCTTTTTTCATTTCGCGCTTTCTATAGTTGCTTATTTTATCTATTTTGCCTGACATGTGGCCAATGATATCAGGTGCACGCTGTTCACGACTGGGCTTTCTTTGCAAGAATGTTAACGTTTGGAAGGGTGAGGGAGAAAAAAAAAGAGTATTATTGTGCTAGCCAGAATAGCAAAAAGGATGTTCAATTGCACTTTCATATGCGTATTATGTTTAGTGCGTATGTGGGATGCAATGGGTGAATTGGTGACAGAGCAGAAAGAAAACCCAGAATAGAGGTAGAAGTGGAGTGCATCTGGTTATTCGCAGCGGAAAGATACTCTCCAATAAGACGAGCACAAAAGAAACTCATAGTCAGTGCTTGTTTTTGTTTTGTTTCTGCCGTCTCTCCATTTTTAATGACCCACATTTATTTGCAAGCAAAGAGATAAAACCCAGCGCTTATCCACAAATGCAAACCACGCCATGTCAATTTTCCATGTAAAAAGTAGCAATAAACCTGCAAGCAGCTGATATTCTTTTCCTTTTTCATTTCTGCAGACAGGAATGGACAAGATGTGGAAAAAAGGGAATCAATAAATAAACAAAATAGAAACAAAAAAGATTCAGTGTATATAAAAAAGAAAAGGTGTATATATCCTGTATTTTTTCATTTAATTTATCCAAACAGAAAGCAAGAAAATAAAATCACTAGACCGGATTAACGATGAATCCAAAGTCCCTGTGACTACTGGTTAGCTAGAAAACAGAAAGGAAAAAAAGAAATGATAGAGATTACACATGAGAAATAAAAAAAGCAGGATATCAAAAAACTAGTGGAACATGCCAAGACCTTGCAGGCCAGACAGAGCAGCAGGGTTCAGACCGAGCGGGTTGTTGGCAGAAGGATTCCTCTGCTGGGGTGCTCCGGCCGGGCGTCTCTGCGGAGGTGGAGCAGCAGCAGCCGGCGCAGCCTGAGGTCTACCAGCAGCAGGAGAAGGGGCGCGCTGCGGCTGGGGTCTGGCCTGAGGACGCTGCTTCTGCTGCGGACGACGCTGAGCAGGCTTCTGTGGTTTGCGCTGCGGCTTCCTCTGCGGCTTCTTCTGCTGTGGCGGAGGCGGCGGCGGCGGAGGAGCAATTCCAAGCGCCTTGGTCAGCGGTCCAACTAGCGGAAGCGGCGATATCAGGCGATTCAGCCAGCCAAGCGTTGTTTCTCCAGACCCAGGAAGCGCTATTCCAGTTTCAGGCGTTGGCGCCGAAAGCGACACTGCCACAAACGCTACAAACGCTGCAATGAATGCAAGTACACCGCGGAAATTCATTATAGCCAAACGTGTAAAGATTTAATAAAGAGGCTGAAGCGGGAGAGGGGTGAACAGGAAATGTTGTCTTCAACGAAAGTAGGACTGGGTAGTAGCGAGAAGGAGGGTAAAATGCCTAGTACATAAAGGGATGCGAAAATGTAGTTAAGCGAAAAGAAAAGGACGGGGATTCTGCGCTAAAGGAATAGAGTCTTGGATGAGAGCAAGGAGAAGGAACAGGTGTGCGAATTAATAGATAAATAAAAGGCAGCACCGGAAGAAGCGAGCAATAAAAGAAGGATATAAGGAGCTTGAGAGAGAAAGGAGGAGGAAGGAAGGTGGGAGGATGTACACGGCAAGTATCGGACTTTGTAGTGAGGGAAAAAAGAGAATGGAAAAATGGTAGAGTAGAAGCGAATTAGGAACGATTGATAGAGAATTCTAAAAGAATGTCATTTTCCAAAGGCTGGATTGTGGATATTATATAGTTATCAATTGAAAAATTGCCCAATGTTTGGGTGGCTCAGTGGTCTAACAACGGACTAGAAGCAAAATACTATAACGGTACATGCAGACCAAAAAAATAAACAAAACAAAACAAAAACACAACAGAAATGCAAAAAAAAACAAATAAACAAACGAGCAAACAAAGCAAACAAACAAATCAAAAAATAGTTATAAAAACTAGGGAACGATTGTTCATATTTCAAATATTGATAATGCATAATGCAAAATAGTCCTCTACATGTGTGGCGTACGGTCTATTCAGCTTTATCTCTTTGCTCCCCTTTTTTCTATATTCTATTCTATTCTTTTTCATTTCCTTATTGTTTGTGCATTTAAAAACAGTAGCTGAACTAAAACATCGGATCTTTATATTTCTGGAAAAAAGAAACAATGCAATCGTTTCGTGGCTTGATAGCATATAAAAGCATATAAAACTTGACATCCCTATTCAGAAACTAATTCACTCTGCACATGACATCTCGCCGCCATTGTTTCTCTCTTGTTGGGTTTTCCATCGCCCCTTGCAATAAATGTGTTTGTTGTGTATTTCTGCGGATTTATTGGTAAACAAAATATATTAATTGTTATAGTTCAACCTGCTAGCCTGAAGAAAAGGGGGAGGGTGTGTGGAAAAAAGGTAGAGGAACACAGGACAAGGTCAAATTATAAAAATAAAAATATTATTTTGGTTTGGGAATGCCAAGAGCCTCCGGCAATGCTCCAGCAAGTGGTAGAGGATGAAGAAGACGATACAGAAAATGACCCAAATCTTCACCAGACGCAGGCAGCGCCAGGACAGGTCCACTATCGCGTCTTTCAATTGGCGCACCAAACGCAACCATTGCCAATACAAGCAAGGCGACAAAAACGGAGTGAATAAACTTCATCGTACGACTAGTGAAGAAGAGGAGGTTGTCTTTACTCGGGAGAACGGGAGCGAGGTGAGCGGTGCGATTAGAGAAAAGAAATAAAGGGAAGAGGAGACGAGGAACCTGGTGGGATAACGGACCGGATGATAAAGAAATGCAAGGTAATAGGGTTATTTATTTTCGAACGGATAGAAAGCGAAAAGGCAAGAGAGAAGAAGGAAGAGACGAATTGGATACCAGGAGAGGCAATAATAAGCAAAATGTTGTGGTAGTTTGGTTATAGATAGATGGTCCTTTTTTTTCCTCTGTCAGCTATTATTATTTTTGAGGAATGTAATTGATTCTCGCTTACATTGTCTTGTCTTGTCTTGTCTTGTCTTGTCTTACCAACTAGCTCATCTAGGATATGGACAAGTAGAATATAAAGAGCAAAATATGTAAAGGTCGTAGGCCAGCAGCATGTTCGCCTTTATCTTTTTTACTTTTTTATTATATTTGGTCGATTGTAAAAGGCAAATGTTGATTGTTCTTGTTTGTTACTTTAATGGATTGTTTGTCCTTTGTTTTTGCTTTTAGACAATGTCTTTTATTATTTTGGATTCTGCGCCTCTCCTTGCTTTGCTTTTGTTTCGTTTGTGGAAAAAATGAGGACATGCTCCTTACTCTGAAATGCGGCTCCTCACTCTGAAATGCGGCTCGAGCTGGAATGCGTCTTTGTGCGATGCTTCGATATCCGAGCCGCAGTCGCGGGCTGCAGAGCAACTGCGTCATTTTCCAAAGCTGGTTTTCCAGTTGGCGCGTGTTCACACTCCCAATTGCAAAAAAATTGTAAAGTCATCGTGGTAAATCCTGAAATATTGTGGCGGAATTTTCTTTCCCTTTTTTTTCCCTTTTTCCTCTTTTTTTGTATAGCCTAATTATTCTTTCCATCTCTCCCTTGCATCCTGTACTTTTCACTACTCCACATTTTTTTCTCCCAATTTTTTGTTTGCTCAGCCATGCCACCAAGGTCGTCGTCCAACAATAACGGCAACAGCCGGACCAACACCGGCCAGGCAAAAAAGGCATCCGAGACGTTTCCTCCGCTGATAAGTGACGAAGCAACACTACTGCCGTCGGACTCTGCGATTGGGCTGCCTCCGCCATACACGCCCATTGCGGTTGCAACCAGCTTCAGTAGCCCTAGTGCATCGCAGACAGTAGCAACAGGAGCGGCAGCAAATAGCAGCCAGGGCACTCCAGCAGGTGCAGTAATAAATGGAGGCAACCAGTCGAGCGAGTTCTACTACCATCCGGCCAGCTTTCCAGGATACACGGTGGTGCAGGTGGCGACTGGACAGGAGAACCAGCCATTGCTTCCGCGGGTTGTTCGGTTCAGACAGAGGCGGCAGCGAAACAACGGTGACGGATGCTGCGGCCGACTATGCAAAAGCCTGTGCGGGTGCATGTGTATCGTGATACTAGTTCTCATTGCCCTGGGTATCATTATGAGCGGACTCCGGTATGTGCGCGACCTGGCTCCATCGCCATTCCCCGGGTCTCCGCCGCCATCCCAGACATGGAGCTGCGCTGCGGAGACGATGGAGGTGCATACGAATGAGGCGTTCTGGTTCCCGATGGATGCGCCGCTGCGCATCGACAGCACCGACGGAATCAATCTGTCGCGGGTGCATCTGGTGAAGCAGACCGACGGCACGCAGCGGGTGACGGTCCGTGCGGTGGTTGAGACCGAGGAGAACCAGAGCGCCGTGTGGGGCGACAGAATCTCCGTGGCGGCCACCAACGCAAGCGACGTGTCGGAGGATCCGGCTGCGCAGCATGCTGGCGAAGGCAGAAACAGCAGCCTTGTGGTGCGCGCAAAGCGTCCGCACTGGGGCTGGCCATACGGATGCATCCGGACCACGCTTTACATCAGCATCCCCGAGACCGACCATCTTATGCTTCCGCTTCTCTATGTGCGCACGGCAACAGGCAGTTTGTCGGCCGTTGACTTGGGCGCCCTGCATGCAAGGGCCGTTGACGTGGGAATTGCCAATGGCAACGCCATCGTTCGCAACATCTCGATTGCAGGAGGCGGAGACGAAGACGGATTGCTCTCGATACACACAACCAACGGCGCAATCCGCATGCGCGGGGTCGAGGTAGGAGGAAGCATTCGGGCGGAAACAAGCAACGAGATCATCTCCATCGAAGACGTAGCGGCATCCAGGGTGACTGCCACCACATCCAATGCGCCGATTCGCGGCAGCGTGGCGATACGAGATGCCGCCATCCTTGGGACAACCAATGGCGCCGTAGACGTCAGTGTGCGGCGGCAGCGCGCAGCGGATGCCATGCTGGGAATCTCCAAGCAGCAGGGCCTGGGGAGCATAAGCAAGCGTACTGTTGTGGTTGATGTTTCGTCATCCAATGCGCCGGTCAGCGTGAGTGTTGCGGGGATTGGCGGGAGCTTTCTGGCACGCACATCCAACTCTCACACGCAGGTCACGGCAGCAGGCGCCCATAGCGAGAACCTGCAGTTTACCTCGGCTACTGGCGCCATGAAGCAGGGAACATTTGTCAACGACCGCCTTGGCGCCGACGATGGGGAAATCAGGGCTGTCTCGACTAACGGCATAGTTTCATTGGAATTTTCGTCTTGACGTGGATGCGGAGACCCTGTGTGTAATTATTGGATTTTTTTCTCACAATATGGCATTTCATATGTGTGCGCGTGTGTGTGAGAAAGTTGGGTGAAAAAAAGAATCTGAAACCGTGTGCTATTAGTGTTCTGATGGTTCCTGAATCCTTAATATTTTCTCATATGTAATACTAATTGGTGCATGTTAATTCATCTGAAACCGTTTATGGATAAAAAAAAGAAGCCGTCGGGGATTGTTCATATAAAAACCAAATGTCCTTGTTTTATTATCCATCATGGATGTTTGGAGCTGAGTTAATGTGGTCCTTATTTTTTTATCCCGTATATTTTGTTCGTTTGTCCCCTCGAGCATCTTTAGCATTATCTTGACTGGGAGGTTATCTATTTAGATAACATACATAAACGTGTTTTATTAGCTATTTACATGTCAATGCAGAAACGATGCAGTACCACTACTACCACTCGTCAAAAGCAACATGCAAGCGGTCGGCGCTGACAGTCTGGACACTGACGCTCATCCTCATGGCGCAGGCCAGCGTGGGTAGCTGCGACGCCGGCGCCGGAAACAAGAGCGGCGGAGGCGTATTGCAGTGCCTGGGCGGCAGCGATAAGCAGCTGGTGGCCGACATCCAAGCGTCCAGCAACTACCGCCAGGACGCGCAGCAGACCACGCCACTAGCAGCAGCAGCAGCCACAGAATCTGTATCGGAGCTGCGGCGGTTCAAGTACAAGGTTGCCGGAAACGGCGGCGACGATGACGAAGGCAACAACAGTGGCAGCGACAGCGACAGCGATTGCGACGAGGATTCGGCGGGATCCAAGCATGCGACCTGCACCACTATCAATGTCAACCTGAGCCTGGTGCCGCCGTCGGCTAGTGGCTGTGGTGGAAACACCGGGTATGCGGCGCCATATCCGACCCAGGGCCAGAACCAGACCCAGAACCAGAACAAGTACCAGGGCCAGCAGCCAGGAGGGTATCAGACGCAACAGCCAGGAGGATACCAGACGCAACAGCCAGGAGGATACCAGACGCAACAACCAGGAGGGTACCAGACTCAACAGCCAGGAGGGTATCAGACTCAGCAGCAGTACCAGACTCAGCAACCAGGAGGGTACCAGACACAGAACTCAGGAGGGTACCAGACGCAGAATCCAGCAGCGTGTCAGGGCCAGCAATACCCGCAGCAGCAGCCGCCGTACATAAAGTACCCGGAGCAGACATGCACGCTGGACTACCAACATAACGGTTACATTAGCACCACGCACGCGGGAAACAACCACCAGGGAAACTGCTGCCCGCCGGCAACAGAGACTCCACGCCCCGCACGGCTGAACCACCTTAGCAACAACAGCGGAGGCGAGAAGAGCCCCGCGTGGATGGATGCCGAGAACTACGACATCTTCAACAGCCAGACCAAGCAGACGGCGGACCCGAGGACGGCCACGCACAACCGGCCCGAGGTCGGCGAGGAAACTACGGCTTCTTCTTCATCTTCTTCCTCCGCTGCTGATTCGGCAGGCGAAGGTGCAGAGAACGACGGCGGCAGCAATTCCTCTGCGTGGGCTGCGCGGCCGGTGGATATCAACGACCCCTACAGACCGCGGCTGCTGCGGCCCACAAAGACCGCGGAGCTTCCGGAGCTGCTGGACCGCACGCCGCAGCCGCCGCCGGCGGCAATGATGCTGGCGCCGGAGCCGGAGCACGCGCAGCATCTCCGGATGCAGCAGCAGCACGGAGCCGCGGTCCGCGCGGGCGAGCTGGATCCGCTGACGCCGGGCGGCGTGGATCTGTACCCGGCAATCGCGGAGCGCGACCTGAAGACGCCGGCGGATGCGCCGGGCAAGATCGAGGAGGACGTGTGGCGGCTGGTGGAGTCGCTGACGGCGGAGGAGAAGGCCGGGCAGATGACGCAGATCCACGTGGACCAGCTTGTGGATGCGCAGACGGGCGGCGCCAACATGACCGCGGTGGAGCACTGGATCGACCGCATGAAGGTCGGCGCCGTGGTCGGGTGGCCCGGACAGAGCAGCGGCGGCGCGGCGGCGCGGTTCGCGCAGTACTCGCCGCAGCGTCTGGCCAACCTGACAAGCACGGTGCAGCAGGTTGCGCTGGCGCGCGGGTCGCGCATTCCGCTGCTGTGGACGCTCGAGGCTGCAAATGGCGCGGCGTCGGCGATCAAGCGCGCCGCAATGTTCCCGGCGCCCGTAGCATTGGCGGCGTCGTGGCAGCCGATGTGCGCCTACGCGGCCGGCCGGGTTGCGGCAAAGGACCTGCGCGCCGCCGGGTACCAGTGCGCCGTGGGCCCGAGTGCGGATCTGGCTGTCGAGAAGAAGCGCGCGGATGCGGCGCTGGGCTTCGGCGAGGACCCGACGCTGGCGGCTGCCATGGCGGCGCACAGCGTCAGGGGCTTCCAGGGCGACTACAAGAGCGACCGCGCGCGGGTTGCCTGCTGCGTGCGCAACTTTGTTGCTGGCACTGCTTCCGCCACCATTGGTGCGGGCGGCAGCAGTGCTGGCAGCCAGCAGCAGCAGCAGCTCGGCCTCCGCCGCTTCCACCAACAGCAGGCCGCGGTGCCCGACCGGCAGCTGTTCGAGTACCATCTGCCGCCGTTCGAGGCCGCCATGCGCGTTGGCGGCGCGGCGGCGCTGATGCAGGCGGCCGGCGCAGTCAACGGCGAGGCGCTGGGCCTGTCGCCGTTTTACTTGAGGCACGTGCTGCGCGACACGCTCGGCTTCCGCGGCGTGGCAATGGCCAGCAATAACAACAACAACAACAAGCACTCTCTGCTCCGCTCGCAGCCACCGCATAGTTTGCACGCCGCAGAAAGCGCCGCCGACGCCGTGTATCTGGCGCTCAACAACACATCGGTCGATATTTCCGACGCCGAGGACAGAACCGCCAGCGCCGGCGACAGCGGCGCCCTGTTTGCCGCAACTGTGCTGGATCTGGTGCAGTCGGGCGGTGTGCGCGAGGACCGGCTGAGCGAGTCGGTGGCGCGCATCGTGCAGCTGAAGAAGGATCTGGGTCTGTTCGGCACCAAGCCGTACGCGGATCCGGCGCTGATTGAGCTGGTCGGCGCCTCCCAGGACGTCGAGGATGCGCGCAACGCCGTGCGCGAGTCGCTGACGCTGCTGAAGAACCAGAACGCGGTGCTGCCGCTTGCCGCCGACTCCGAGCGCGTGCTGTTCCTGGGTCCGCACCTCAACTCCACCGCGCTGCTTGCCTCTTCGGGCAGCCTGCGTCTGCGCGGAAAATCCGACGATGCTGCGTACGCCGGGTTCGGCGATTCGGTCATGGATGGCGTGCGCCGGGTGGCCGGCACCGAGCAGAGAGGGAGCTTTGTGTACCGCCAGGGCTTCAGTCTCGACTCGTCCACCGTGCGGGCCGACGAGTTTGGCCAGATCGTGCGGCTCGCGCAGGAGGCCGACAAGATCGTGGTAGCGCTGGGCGAGCATCCGCACACGCCGGCCGGCGCAGCAGCAGAGTCGGATCTGCATGAGCTGGCGCTGGATGCGCACCAGATCAACTTTGTCAAGCAGCTGTCGATTGCCGTCAACAAGCCGATTGCCGCTGTGCTTGTCTCGGGCCGGCCGCGGCTGCTGCGCGAGGTAGCCGACATCGCCGACGCTGTGCTGTGGGCGTATGCGCCGGGCATCCACGGCGGCCTGCCTGTTGCCGAGGCGCTGTACGGGCGGATCAACCCGTCCGGCCGGCTTCCCGTCACGTATCCGCAGTACGAGTCGCAGTCCCGCGACACCGTCTGGCAGGGCGCCGGATCCGAGTACCGTCCGCAGTGGGCCTTTGGCCACGGACTCGGGTACTCGCAGATGCTCTTCTCCAACATCACCGCCGACCGCTCGGATCTCGCGCCCGGCTCCTCCGTCACGCTCCGGCTGACTGTGCAGAACACCGGGCCCCGCGACCAGTGGGAGACCGTGATGCTCTACACCTCGCAGCCATTCCGCACAACCTACGAGCCGGAGCTGCTGCGTCTGCGCCGCTTTGACAAGATCCTTGTCAAGCAGGGAACTGCTGCCGAGGTCGCCTTCACGCTGTCTGCCGAGGAGCTGGCCTACTACACCCGCGACCTCGAGCGCGTAGTCGACTACTCGGCCCCCGTCAACATCACCATCAATGCATTCTCCGCCAACCAGCGGTCCATTTCTCTCCCGTTTGCAGCATCGGCCGCCGCATGAGAGTCTCCTAAAATTTTCAACTACTCAATTTCCATTTACTCTGACTTTTTTCTATCTTTTTCTTGGTTCTTGCCATATGATTGAATATAAATGTAGGAAAAAATATCTAGCCCCATTAATTTTCTGCTCACTGCTGCTGGACAAGTCGCGCAATGCCTGGGTATATCTCCAGGATGCTCTGCAGGTCCATTGCAGGAACCACCACCGGGCGCTCATTCTGCTGCTGCTGTGTTCTTGGCTGCTGGATGACCGTCGTGTCTCGCTGGTTCATCACCTCGCGCATGCGCTGCGGATACAGGTCGCAGTCGTCCGTGTAGAACGGCGACCTCTGCAGCAACTCGCTTACTGCGCCCGCGCCCCTTCGTACGAATCCGCGGCTGTATTGGCGGGGCCTCCCATCATAAGCCGGTGGCGACGAAGAAGGAGTGGTGGTTGCGTCTAGCGCTACTGGCGACATTGTGTAGTTTTTATTGGTAATCTCTAAAGTGCTGGTATTCTTGAAACGTAGGCGTGTGTATGTTGTATATGTGGTGTACGTGTTATGAACCCAGGAGGGAAAAGAGGAAGGGTGGATGCCGGCGTATTATATTATACATTTATCGTTTCATTCCAGCTCTATTCACTTTTTTTGCACACACACCTATTCCGCTCTCCGTTCTCCTTCTCTATCTGCCCACGTGCCATTCTCTTTGTTCATTGCCGAAATACGCAAGTACGTTTTTATTTCATTTTCCACTTGCCGTTGCCGCTTGGGGGGTGGGGGGCGCTTTGTTGTTTTCCAGGAACCTTGGGTTAACTCTATTCTCATAATCATTATGCAGTTGCTCGTTACATCACATGGCACTCTTTTGTCTAGAAAAGAAACATCGTCGTAAATTAACATGGACATATTGGACAGGGAACGTTTCTCGCTTTGTTTTTTCTTCTTCTGCAAACGGAGGGGAGGAGAATGTGACGCTTGACGTCACTTGCGCCTCGCATCGTCAACCACTCTATTCCCGTTTGTCTTTCTCATTTGAAACACTTTTGACTCAGTGGGAAAAACAGCTCCCCCCTCCTCTTTTTCTTATCCCAGTATCCTGGGATACCAGTTCAAATGGCAGACAGACTAATGGTAATTGCCTTGGTAGTATTCTTAAAAGGCTTTTTAAACTTTTATTTTCCCCACATCGACATGTACACAGACCACCTTTGCACATACCAGCTGTTAGCGCAAAAACACGCATTTGTGGAAATGTCTGGTCTGTTATATGATACCTCTCTATGACGTTGTAATGGATTCCAAGCCACATTGCACGATAGTAAAACAGGAGATTAGAGAAAAGAGAAATACTGCTATTCAAAACAAGATGACATCTTGCACTGTTTTTTCTCCCTCTCCCTTCTTTTTATCCTGCAAAATACAGCAAGAAATAAAGAATATCCTCAGGGATTCCGGCTCCCGATTCAGCTATTGAGTATCTCTCTTCCTCGCCTCCATTTCCCACCCCTTCTGATAGCTTATTAACAACAACAATAAAAAAAGTAAACACTCAATATGAAGTATATCCACCACCGCTGCCGCTTTCCCACATGTGTCAGCGGCATCCTTGTGCTGCTGCTAGCACTAGGCGGTAATCACGAGCTGGCCCTTGCTGCCCCTGTCGATGCAGCAGCAGCAGGCGCCACGCAGGGCCACCTGCAACCCAAACGCAACCTGATCTTCATGATATCCGACGGATTCGGCCAGACATCCGAAGCCATGGCACGTGGATTCGTGCAACAGCAGCAGCAGAATCAGCAGAATCAGAAGCAAGATGGATACAGCCAGTGGACCAGCGCGCTCGACTCGCTGCTAGTCGGGTCCGTGCGCACTCGCTCGTCGGACACGTGGGTGACGGATTCGGCAGCCGGCGCCACGGCGTACTCGTGTGCGCAAAAGACCTACAACGGCGCAATTGGCGTCGACGAGGGCGGGAG
Source organism: Coemansia sp. Benny D160-2 (assembly GCA_027595805.1). Classification (NCBI taxonomy): domain Eukaryota; kingdom Fungi; phylum Kickxellomycota; class Kickxellomycetes; order Kickxellales; family Kickxellaceae; genus Coemansia; species Coemansia sp. Benny D160-2. The sequence continues at coordinate 2,067 of JANBOK010000242.1, read as the reverse complement.
GCCGTGCGGAACGGTGCTGGAGGCTGCCAGGCTGCGCGGCTACCTGACTGGCCTGGTGACGACTGCCCGGATCACGCATGCGACGCCTGCTGCGTTTGCCGCGCACGTGGTGGACCGCGATATGGAGGACCTTATTGCGCAGCAGCTGCTGCAATTCGCGCCATCCGCCAACAACAACAACAACACAGCAGCAGCAGCAAGTACTGTGGCGCCGGCCGTCGACTTAATGCTTGGCGGCGGGCTCTGCCACTTTGTTCCCAACGGAGCCAACTCAGAGAAGAACCAGAGTTGTCGGGCGGATTCGCTCGATCTCTGGCAGGCCGCCCGGCAGAGCGGCGTCACCACTATCACGCAGAAGCAGGAACTCGATGCCCTAGCGACCGCTGCTTCGCGGAAGCTCCCGCTGCTCGGCCTGTTTGCGCCCGGCCACATGGCCTACGAGATAGACCGGGCGCGCACGGCGCAGCCGTCGCTGCTGGAGATGACAACAAGCGCGCTGCAGATACTGCACGACGCTACAACGACAGTCAATAACAATAGCAACAGTAGCAATGGCTTCTTCCTTATGATCGAGGGCGCCAGAATCGACATGGCTGGCCACGACAACGATCCGGCCGCGCATCTCCGCGACATCCTCGAGTACTGGCGCACGGTTGACGCGGTCCGCAGCTTCGTTGACGCCCACCCGGACACGCTCCTGGTCAGCACATCCGACCACGAAACCGGCGGCATGGCGCTGGGCATCGATCCCGAGTACCTGTGGAACCCGCAGGTGCTTGATCCCGTTGCCAGGTCAGCCGAGTCCGTGTGCGCCCGGCTGCGCGCAATGAGTGACGATGACGGGGATCAGTCAGTTGACGATTACGTTGCGGAGACCGTGCTCCCCAAACACCTTGGTATCCGGAACGCAACGGACGCCGAGGTTGATACTGTTGTTGGTGCCGCTGGAATGGACTCCAAGCGGTGCAAACGGGCCGTTGGCGGAGTTGTGTCGAAAAGGGCGCATATCGGGTGGTCGACTGGCGGCCACACTGGCGCTGACGTGGGGCTCTATGCCTACGGCAGCAGCAATGGCAGCCAGCTGCAGCAGGATGCGCTGCGCATGTTCCGCGGTAACATGGATAACACGCAGGTGGGCCGTGCGCTGGCTGCATACCTGGATGTCAGTCTAGAGGATGCTACAAAGGCCGTGGTCCGCCGGCCGTCTACCCTTGCGCTGGCCAAACGGCGCCCTGATACTAACCTCGCCTCCGCTTCTGCTAACAAACCGTATGCAGACCACAACTAACCAGCATTTGCGGCTGTAGCTGTTGTTGCTTCGCTCTGTGCATCGGCCAACATGCTTCGTACTTCCGCATCGTCCTTGTCTCCTCTCTTGATTTCGTGGCTAATTAAGTCGTCTCCGTCAAACATGAACGACGCTACAAACCTCGGATCCTCGTTGTCCAGCAAAACAGGCCACCACAGAACCGCCTCCTCGTACATCTCGCTGTACGGGATCCCGTCAACACCAAACCACTCTGGCCGCATTTCGTCAGACTCCATTATCGTTCCACCACACTTGCACTTGTACACGAATATCACGGTGTCGCCTACTCCATCCGTGCAGTTCATGTACAGAACTCCAACGTATGTCATATCAATTGCAGCTACTCCGCTTTCCTCGCGCAATTCGCGGACCGCGCACCCATCGATGCTTTCGCCTTTTTCTAGCTTGCCCCCGAATCCGTTCCATTGTCCCTTGCCCGTCCCTCGTTTCTTCAGTCCCAGTAGCGCCTGGTCATTGGTGTGGGAAAACGGAATAATTAGCGTAAAGTACTTTTGTGACATGTCTCTCTCTTTCTCTTTCAGCCTTTTTTATTCACTTTAAGAATAGAAATAAAAGTAAGCAACGTAAATTTAACAGTGTTTAAACGACGAAAAAAAACAAGGTTGGTTGTTGCCCACTAGCTTTCCTTGAATCATTAAAAACAATGGGAGCTCGTTAGCTCACGTGCTATTAAGGAAGATAGACGGTTGATATACTAATCTTAAAATATGAATGATAGCCCTTTAAAGATAAAAATT